>PVKM010001354.1:24082-79463 GCA_004027735.1 Carollia perspicillata | reverse complement strand
CCTTAGAACAATTAGGCTTACAAGTGAAAGACCTTGGACAATGACTTCATCCTTGTAGGTCTCAGCTGCCTTATCTATAAAGTGAGAATTAATAAGAGTACCACCTAAACCCTGGCCAGGTGGCTCAGTTGGTTGCAATGTCATTCTGTAACTAAAAGGTTGTGGGTTCAACTCCCAGTCAAGGCACATACCTAGGTTGTGGTTTTGATCCCTGGTCAGGGCACATGCGGGAGGCAACGGATAGATGTTTCTCTTTGACATCAATGATTCTCTCTCTTCCTTCCTCTCTCTCTCAAAAAAAAAAAATCAACAAACATATCATCAAGTGAGGATTAAAAAAATAGTGTGCCCACCTCATAGGCTGTTGGTGACTAGATGAGCTGCCACATTAAAAATGTTTAGAATAGTACCTCGTACATTCAAGGCCTTAATACATGGTATCTATTATTGTTATCGTTATTATTTGAGGGGGTGAGAATGGGTGAAGGGAGGAAGGAGAAGGAAGAAAAAGCATAGCTGAGGGCTTCAGAGAACCTTGTTTATGGGGAGATTATGCCCCTACCTTCCAGCTTCCTTTGTTCTTTTCCTTCTACTCGAAAGAGAAAAATAGAGGAAAAGAATATAATTTTATCCAATCTTTTGATAATTTCCCTTAGATTAGTACCCCAGGTTCCAGACTCTAGGCTTCTCTTTTCTATGTCATTAATATTTATAATTTTGTTATTTTCTTCAGTTTTATTATCTGTTCAGATACCAACTATGTTTTGAAGGAGACCTTACCTGTTTTCCATTCTTAATTGACACATAGAAACAGAACAGTTTAAAATGTTTTACGCATGGCTTCCTCCTCAATGATTTTGACTCATTAGCAAAAAAATAAATCTCACGAAGCTTAAACAGTGTGAAACAGATACTCCTTTAGACTTTTTTAAAAAAAGAATTGACCCCTAAAATACACAAGTACATATTTCCCCACTCCTTAACTTATTTCTTAATAGTTCATTTTAATACTAATCTTATTAGAAGACACAGATTTGAATGGAAAGCTTGTTCACCCCACTATTTCCTTGGCATCTCACCCCTTGGGTTTGGCTTTTTCTCTCTCAGCTTTGGACTTTTCTTCAGCTCTTCTCTTAAGTCAAGAGGGCAGAGTCAGGTAAGGGGAGAGAAGGGTGAGGGGGTGAGAGGAACATTTCTGTGGCTCATTCTCATTGTCTGTTGCTCTGCTTCTTGGAAAGGTGTTCATTTTGCTAATCTACAAGCGTGACAACAGAGCCCTTGTTCTATTCATGCCAGTTTCATTCTACAAGGGATTTGAGATGATTACCTCCTTAATGCTGCTACAGATAAGCTGGGGACAATGGG
The DNA here is from genome assembly GCA_004027735.1 of Carollia perspicillata. NCBI lineage: Eukaryota > Metazoa > Chordata > Mammalia > Chiroptera > Phyllostomidae > Carollia > Carollia perspicillata. The sequence goes on along the minus strand of PVKM010001354.1, from coordinate 78,098 downwards.
GGAATCTGGCCTGAAAACACTCTTTCTTATCTAGTGATGGGCGTGGGTCAAAACCGAGAGTGAAACAAAGTTGAGGAATTACATCATTAACACTAATAACATAGCTCTGCAGTGCTAGAACTTTTTTGTCTCAGGACCCCTTTACACTCTTAAAAAAAATTGAGGACCCCAAAGAGCTTTTGTTTATGTAGGCTATAAATCTCAATATTTACCATATAAGATATTAAGATAGATATTTAAACTCATTAATTCATTTAAAGACAACATTAATAAACCATTACATGTTAACATTAAATATTTTAAAAACAAAAGTAACTATTTTCCAAAACAAAAATATTTAGTCAGAAAATAATATTGTTTTTACATTTTTGCAAATCTCTCTCTTTAAAAAATTTATTTTTCAATTACAGTTTATATTCAGTACTATTTTCTATTAGTTTCAGGTATACAGCATAGTGGTTAGACAACCATGTACTTTACAAAGTGACTCTCTCTGATATTTCCAGTGCCAACCTGGCACTGTGCATAGTTATTACAATATTACTGACTATATTCCCTATGCTGTACTTTACATCTCCATGACTATTTTGTGACTACCAATTTGTACTTCTCAATCTCTTCATCTTTTTCACCCAGTCCCCTGAACCCCTCTCCTCTGGTAAACATCAGTCTGTTTCTGTATCTATGGGTCTGTTTCAATTTCGTTTGCTTATTTACTTTTTGTTAATTTCTGTAATGTCTGTCTTAATAGAAGATATGTAAATTTTCATCTGCTTCTGTGATATCACACATCTACATAGCTTGGAGGGAACAAAAGTCAAAGATGCAAATAATGTCTCAGTATTGTTCTGGAAATAGTCTTGAACATCCCCCTGAAAGGGTCTTGTGGACCCTCAGGGTTCTCTGGGCTCTACTTTGAGAACAAATGATATAGATGAACTTATTTTTATAGTGAATTCAGGCAGTTAAAAGTCATGGTGACTCACATGTGCTTTTGCAGGGGAAATATATAAACTGGAACATATGAAGTTTTTCTTATTGAAACCTAAATTAGAATCAGAACTGGAAATCACTGATATGATAATCAATGAGAACAAAGTCCTGTTACCTTCCTCATAATAAATCCAGGCTACTTTCCCAAGTGACTCAATTTTTCAGTGGATTAAAGTGCTAAATAAGAATTAGTGCTTTTTTTCAGATGACAATATGGTGGTTACCAGTGGGAAAGGGGAGATAGAAAAGGGTTAAGGGGGTTAAGTACATGATGACAGAAGGAGACTTGACTTTGTGTGGTGAATACTAAATGTAATATACAGTTGATATATTATAGAATAGTACACTAGAAACCTATATAATTTTATTAACCAATGTCACCCCAATAAATTCAATAAAAATAAATAAATAAAAGTCATGGTGGTCTCCAGTTCCATCCATGCTGTTGCATGGGGTAGGAGCTCCTTCTTTCTTTCTGCCACATAGAATTCCATTGTGTATATGTACCACAGTTTTTTGATCCATTCATTTACTGGTGGGCACCTAGGTTGCTTCCAACACTTGGCCATTGTAAATTGTGCTGCTATGAACATTGGGGTGCACAGGTTCTTTTGGGTTGGTGTTTCAGGGTTCTTAGGGTATAATCCTAGCAGTGGAATTGCTGGGTCAAAAGGCAGTTCCATCTTTAGTTTTCTGAGAAAATTCCATACTGTTTTCCATAGCATTTGTGCCAGTCTGGAATCCCACCAACATTGTACTAGGGTCCCCTTTTCTCCACAACCTCTCTAACACTTGTTGTTTGTTGCTTTGTTTATGATGGCCATTCTGACCGGTATAAAGTGGTATCTTATTGTGGTTTTAATTTGGATCTCTCTGATGGCTAGCGATATCAAGCATCTTTTCATGTGTCTCGGGGCCCTGTGTATGTCCTCCTTGGAGAAGTGTCTGCTCAAGTCCTTTGCCCATTTTTTAATTGGGTTCTTTGTCTTTCTGGAGTGGAGTTGTGTTAGTTCTTTACATATTTTGGAGATCAAGCCCTTGTCCAATGTGTCATTGGCAAATATGTTTTCCCATACGGTTGGCTCTCTTTTCATTTTAATGTTGTTTTACTTAGTCACGCAGAAGCTTTAAATTGCAGTCTAATTTTTAATAGGCATAATAACCATATAATTTTCAGAAAGATATTCATTATATCGAGTAAAGTACATATATTTAAATATCATAGGTTACTTTTAATCTTTTGCTTCAATCCAAATTTTGAAACTATTGGACTGCATAGAGTTGCTTGTGTAAGTATGATTCTCAATGTGGGTGTCCTGTATTCCTAGTAGTCAGGGGTTCAAAAGGGACAATAATTCATTCCTGAGGGCATCATGTTAAAGGTCTGAGAGTTGCTTTATGGGAGAATCTCTCCTTTACAAAAACCTGATGTCTGAAATGATACGTTAAGAAGAACATATAGGCCCTGGCTGGTGTAGATCAGTGGACTGAGCACAGGCTTGTGAACCAAACCATCGGTGGTTTGATTCCCAGTCAGGGCACATGCCTGGGTTGCAGGCCAGGTCCCCAGTAGGGGGTGAGCAAGAGGCAACCACACATTGATGTTTCTCTCCTTCTCTTTCTCCCTCCCTTTCCCTCTCTCTAAAAATAAGTAAATAAAATATTTTTTTAAAAAAGCACACATATTAGGAGGTAATGAAAAGAAAAATAAAATACCTAGGAATAAACCTAACCAAGAGGTAACCTGTGCAGAAAATTACACAATACTAAAGAAAGAAATCCAAGAAGACACAAACAAATGGAAATATATACTGTGTTCATGGATTGGAAGAATTAACATCATCAAAATGTCCATACTACCCAAAGCAATTTACAGATTCAATGCAATACCTATTAAAGTACCAATGGCTTATTTCACAGACATAGAGCAAACACTTCAAAAATTTATATGAAACCATAAACAACCCCAAATAGCTGCTGTACTTTTAAAAAAGAAGAGCAAAGTAGGAGGGATCACAATACCTGATACTAAACTTTATTATAAGGCCGCTGTAATCAAAACAGTATGGTACTGGCATAAAAACAGACACATGGACCAGTGGAACAGAATAGAGAACCCAGAAATAAACCCAAGTCTCTATGGTCAATTTATATTCCACAAAGGAGGCAGCAACATAAAATGGATAAGATAGCCTCTTCAACAAATGGTGTTGGGAGAACTGGACAGCTATGTGCAAAAAAATGAAACTCAAGCACCAATTTACACCATACACAAAAATAAATTCGAGGTGGATAAAAGACTTAAATATAAACTGGAACACCATTAAAGTCATAGAGGAGAACATAGGCAGGAAAATCTCAGATAATTCATGCAGCAACATTTTTACTGATATGTCCCCTAGAGCATTTGTTTAGTTATTTGTTCAAAAATAAATTCGAGGTGGATAAAAGACTTAAATATAAGCTGGAACACCATTAAAGTCATAGAGGAGAACATAGGCAGGAAAATCTCAGACATTTCACACAGCAACATTTTTACTGATATGTCCCCTATAAAGGAAAAAAATAAACAAATGGGATCTCATCAAAATGAAAAGCTTCTGCGCAGCTAAGGAAAACAGCATTAAAGCAAAAAGAGAACCAACCTTATGGGAAAACATATTTGCCAATGATACCTCAGACAAAGGTTTAATCTCCAAAACATATAAAGAACTTGCACGACTCCACTCTAAGAAGACAAGCAATCCAATTAAAAAGTGGGCAAAGGACTTGAATAGATGCTTCTCCAAAGAGGACATATAGAGGATCCAGAAACACATGAAAAGATGCTCAATATCGCTAGCCATCAGAGAAATGCAAATGAAAACTACAATGAGATACAACTTCACACCAGTCAGAATGGCCATCATAAACAAAGCAACAAACAACAAGTGTTGGAGAGGTTGTGGAGAAAAGGGGACCCTAGTTCACTGTTGGTGGGATTGCAGACTGGTACAACCACTATGGAAAGCAGTATGGAATTTTGTAAGAAAACTAAAAATGGGTGTGCCTTCTGACCCAGCAATTGCACTGCTAGGATTATATCCCAAGAACCCTGAAACACCAATCCAAAAGAACCTAAGCACCCCAATGTTCATAGCAGCACAATATGCAATAGCCAAGAGCTGGAAGCAACCTAGGTGCCCATCAGTCAATGAATGGATCAAAAAACTATGGTACATGTACACAATGGAATTCTATGCAGCAGAAAGAAAGAAGGAGCTCCTACCCTATGTGACAGCATGGATGGAACTGGAAAGCATTATGCTGAGTGAAATAAGCCAGGTGGTGAAAGACAAATACCACATGATCTCACCTTTAACAGGAACCTAAACAACAAAACAAACAAGCAAGCAAAATATAACCAAAGACATTGAAATAGAAAACAGGCTGACAGTAACCAGAGGGGAGAGGGGAGGGAATTTCAGGGGAAAAGGCAAAGGGGTCACAAGAACAAATAAACATAAAGGACACATGGACAAAAACTAATGGGGGTGAAAATGGGAGGGAGGTGGGGAGCACTGGGGAGGTGGACTGGGATGGGAGTAAAAGACAGAAAACTGTACTTGAACAACAACTAAAATAAAAAAAATTTAAATGCAAAAAAAATAAATAAAAGTTTTTCATTTAATAAGAGGTTTACCAAAGTATTCCTTTAGTTATTTGTTCAGTCTCATAAATGTAATTTTTTTCTTTCAAAAATTTAAATTACTTTGATCTTTGCAGGAAAACATCTAGAATATTAAATAAAGCAAGCTTCTCGTATATTGTTTTATATTTATCACATACTGTATACAGAATTTGTAAAGACTTTTTAAGCATTAATATTATTTTGGAAAAAAATTGTTATAGTGATGGGTATTGGTTAGAGTTTGGCAATCCCATTGTTGAATAAACATTTTTGTCAACATGGTACTTATTTTTATGAAATTCAATCTGGAATGATTCTTGGGGATCTTGAAAGATGTAGTTCACTTCTTAGAACCTGGCTTTGGAAAATATTTTGGCTTGGCATTGTAGATATTTAGTTTTTAATCTGAAAAATCTTTTCAACTCTACCAGTTTTCTTTTTCATTTGTTAGAATCCCATAACTAAAAGAACAATTAAGATTTTCTCCAAGAAAGAAGGAAACATTCTGAATATTTTAAAAATTGATTTCCTAGAAAATAAAAATTTTTGTTTTTCCAATTGCTAACAACAGCCTAATAAGATTGGAGTTAGTCTTGTGACATTACAAGTAGTTTTCTGAATGTTTGCTTTCTCTTTTGACCTGTTGGAGCTTGTGGTATCTATTATAATTTCAGGTTCCAAACCTTAGTTCACTTAAAGTAACACTTTATTGTTAATTTCCGCCAATGTTACACCGAAACAAATTTTGCATACAAAGAAGTGTTACTGATACTGTTTCCACAGAGCTGAGAAGTCATAAAATGTCCATTAAATGGTAGAATTTGTTCTTTATAGATCAGTGCAACTTCAGTTACCTCGGTCATCTCAGCAATTGGGATTCAAAAATTATCTGCCCTACATACTGTCCTTTGAAAATGCAAAATAAAAGTAGTAGTTGTTGCTGCTTTACTATATTCAGGTAAATATTAGGTCAGGTAAGGAAGGAAAGTATTACCTAATGAGGGTGGGGGATACAGAGAGAGAGAGACAGAAAGAGACAGAAAGAAAGGGAGAGAGATGATCTCATTACACTGGGGAGGAATTTTAACTGAAAGGGCACTTTCTAAATTTCCAGATGAGCCCACAGAAATAACAGACAGTGAAGAGTCACAGACTTTTTTGAACAGAATTTTGTGGCAAAACATGGAAAACAGGGAAAGCATTTCATGTTTTATCCATGTGCTCGGTTGTGCCAATATTGGCTGAATGTTGCATAACAACACAGTAGCTGTACTTACTGCAGCTGTCGTTTAAGGAATGTGGCAGATTTGCTCAACTTAAAAACTCTTCCAGCAAAAATTCCATTTTTACTTTAGGAATTTTACTTAGGAATTGGGGAAAAGGCTCAGAAAAACGAAGAGTTGGATGCTCACTGCTATTTACTTGTGCCACCTGTCTCCCCTGAAATTTGGGCTAGGAGAGGGCGCAGCTGGGGCGGGATCCCAGGGGGCTGGACAGGGGTGGGGAGGGGTGTTTTACCCAGGGTTGCAGTGTGTGAAGCTGGTGGGCAGATAGAATTAACTCTGTTGGAGATGGGGGAGAGTCGCTCATCCTGAAACAAGATGAAGTACAGAAATGAGGCCATTAGCCCAGTGAGGATTTAGGGAGCCAGTGGTAGGAAAGTGAGCCTGCAAGAATTTTGCAGCTCAAGTGCACTTTTTATAGTTTCCTTGCAGGCTCTCATGGGCAGCTCTTGCATCCAACCCTCCTCTCTCCTTTTTTTTTTTTTTCACAGCTTCCTTTCACCAGTTGACCTGGTGTGGAACTCTGAAAATCTAAGAGCTCACCCATCTGGAATGTTAAGAGGCAGCGTCTAGATAAGATGGGTTTGGATTACATGAGAGAAACAAGGCTGCTTTTTCCTCATCAGTTTTTTTTTCTTCTATCAGGTTCGTTTTTTTATGTTGTAAAGTATATATAATGTAAATTCACCATTTTAACTATTTTAAATGTACAGCTCTGTGGCTTTAAGTAATCTATAATACGGTGTGAACATCATCGTAACCCATCTTCAGAACTTTTTCATCTTCCCAAACTGAAACTGTCTCTATTAAATTCCTCATTCTTCCTCTTCGAGCCCCTGGCAAACACCTTTCTACTTTCTGTCTCAAGGAATTTAATGATTCTAGGTGCCCCACATAAGTGGCCTCACCCTTTTTTTTTTTGACAGCATGAAAATCTTACACAGCCTTATGTGCTATGTACTTGCTGGCTGAGGGCTTGCATTTGAAAGTAGATACTACTGATGGGGATAGACAGGAGGGTGTGTGTCCAGTTGGGCCAATGAAAGCGAGGACACACTGTACATGACAACATGCACACGTGTCCGTGCAGACCCAGACCACCAAGAATGGGTGAAGAGGAAGCTGCCATTTTAAATTGGAATTTGGGACGGAGAGTGTCTGTATTTTAGTCACTCACTGGTAGACAGAGGAAGTTGAATTTTAAAAGCTGTTTAATGAGGGAATGGTGAGGACTGGGCAAACAGGATTAGTCACAGAGCTCCCAGCCTAGATTATTTATTTTCTGGAGAAGCCCAGTACTTGTGAGTGGGACGGATTGCCGACTGGAAGCTGAGTAAATTTGACCAAGAGGCCTAAACCAAGGGGGAAACTGGTCTCTTTATGAGCTCTATTGACACTGAATAGAAACATGGGCTTAATTCCAATTTGTTTCCTAGCAAAATAAATACACAAATATCAAGGGGACTTCCTTGTTTTCAGAAAGAGGAAAGAGTCAGAGTTTTTATAAGTATAAAAGGCAAATGAAAAGGAGATGAGTGGTTTTGAGGATACGATAAAAATATCTTGGTAGGCAGTTCCATGTAAGTGTAAAAGGATACTCTGAAATCTTTCCTGGCTGCAAGGGCAAGGAGGAGTGAATTACATTCCCCAGAAAGGTTGTGGGTGTGATTATATTCGTGGATATGCTAGGCTTGGACACTGGACCAAGTTACAACATAAACCTTAGAAATAACGTTTGTTTTTTGACAAAATCATGACAAATTCATCTCTCTTAAAATTGGTAGACTTTACTATGGTAAAGTCTAGATCCATACATGTATGTAAATATGTATTAAGAGGATGAATGAACAAGTATATACTTTAGAATGATAAAGAGTTCCTAGTTTAAAGTGATCCTATAACATTTTAAGACACATTGACAAATCCCCTGTTTCTGAGAATATTTAGCTCTCAGATCCCCTTGCTACATTTACTTTACTTAGGGGTCTTAAGACTATGATGCAGACCCCTTCTTGTTAGGAGCTAAACTGTTACAAGCAACATTTTGCACTTTCAAGTAGAGAATAGTCTGTCCACAGGAAGTGTCTATCTGTTATTACATATAAAAAATCACATGGACAAAAACTGGGGGGAGGGCAGTGGAAATAGGAGGGAGATGGGGAGGGATGGGTGGGTGAGCTGGGATGGGAGTAAAGGGTAGAAAACTGTACTTGAACAACAATTAAAATAAAATTAAAAAAATTCAAACATTGTTGTAATAATGGCTGCATCATTCCACTATGTGGCTTTACCATATGTTATTTAACTATTCCCCTGGTGTCAGACATTTAGATTCTCTCAAGTGTTTGTTATCAGAAATGGCTCTTTGGTGAGCATTTTTGCCCCCAAATCTTTGACTTTTCCTGAGGTCAGAATCCCTATGATTGGGAATGAATAGTTTTTAAAATTCTTTTTTTAAAAAAGATTTTATTTATTTATTTTTACAGAGGGGAAGAGAAGGGGAAAGACAGGGAGAGAAACATCAATGTATGGTTGCTTCTCCTGCACCTGCCACTGGGGATCTGGCCTGCAACCCAGGCACGTGCCCTGACTGGGAATGGAACCGGTGACCCTTTGGTTCACAGTTGGGTGCTCAATCTATTGAGCCACACCAGCCAGGGAAGTTTTTAAAGTTCTTAAAACAGCCCTGGCTGGTGTGGCTCAATGGATTGAGTGCCAGCCTGTGAACCAAAGGGTCACCGGTTCCATTCCCAGTCAGTACACATGCCTGGGTTGTGGGTCAGGTCCCCAGTGTGGGGCATGTGAGAGGCAACCACACATTGATGTTTCTCTCCCTCCCTCTCTCTCTCATTTCCCCTCTCTCTGAAAATAAATAAATCTAAAATCTTTTTTAAAAAGTTCTTAAAACATTGTGCTACATTCTTTCTCTCACTTACACTCTTACCAGCAGAGCATGAGAGTGTCTGTTAGTGTTATCCTTTGAACAGAGTAAGCACAAAAATTTGAAAATAAACTTTTCCACTTTGGCAGGTGTAAAGTGATTATCTTAGGGCTTGTTTGAATTTGCATTTCTTTTATTGCTAGTTAGGTTGTAAAACTTCAATATGTTAATTGGTTATCTGTGTTTCTCCTGAAAATCGTCTATGCATGTCTGGCCCTTTTTTCTATTTGTTTGTTTGCCTTTTTTATGCTTATAAGAGTTTTTTAAAAGTAGAATAAATGAGAGTATCCTACACTCAATACACAATATTCAACATGCCCAAATCCTCATGTATGAATAAGATCCATTCTAAGACTTTGATAATTTCCTAAGTTTACAAAGACTGGAAATATCTGCACATGTCCTTGCCTTCTCCCAAATCACATTTTTGCTGACAGTCTTCCATGAACAGACTCACATAATTGAAAACGGCTTTTTCAATCTTCACTGAAGTTTCCTCTCTTACTGATGACCGTTTTAAAATAGGATAAACATTAACACTTTACCAGAGTTACTGTTTATGGGAGGTCTAAAAAAAGAGTTTTTTTACACTAAAAATATAGTCCTTTGTCACTGGTACTAACCAACAGAAAACTCAATAGGAAAAAACAGATATTGATAATAGCAGTATGAATTAGAAAGTTCCTGGGAGGATTTTACAGAGAAAAAAATTTAAACCTTATTGAAGGATCTGAATATATGGAAAGTGTACTACATTTATACTTAGGAAGATTTAATTCCTCTGTAGGCGTAAATTCTCCTTAGGTTAAGTTGTAAATTCAGCATAATTAAAACAAAAGCCTTTATAAGATTTTTTTGGAACTCAACAACAGATTATAAATTTAATATGACAGAGTGAAAGTACACAAAAATCTTAATTTTGGAAAAGAACAAAAGATGGTGGTGGAGGGAAAGGAACCATCCATTCTACCAGATACCAAGACATATTACAAAATAACAATTTGAAAAGAATCATACCGCCACAGGAACAAATTAATTCATGAAACAGAATAGAGACACCCACCCCAAAAGAGCTATTGATATGTAAAGTGGATTGTTTCACACATCAGTTGGAAAAAGTCCAACTAAATTCAATAAATAGTGTTGGGACAATTGGTTCTCCATATGGAAAGAAGTTAAAATTAGATCCCTACATCATATCCTAAAATAAACTTTGCTACATTATAGTCCTAAAGGTTAAAACAACAGCAATAACAACAACAACAAAACAAACAATGCTCTAAAAGAGAAGAAAATGTTAGTACAAGATTATGATGACCTTGTACCTGCAGTTATTATCTCTTGTCTGGACACTACAGTCCCTTCTAACTAATCTCCCTGGTTTCTCTCATGCCTCCCTCCACCTGCTCTCTACACTGAAGACCACAGTGACCCTTCTAAATTATAAGTAAAATAAGGTATCTTTCCTGCCTCTCTACAGTGGCCCATAGGTGGCCCCTGCCCTGCCTACCTATTTTTATTGCTAGTCCTACCTCTTGCCTCTGGTCACTGAATTCCAGCCACACTGGCGCCTTGCTGATTGTTCCTCAAGTACTTTAAACATCTTGATGGCCTCAGGGCTTATTCTCTGGCTTTTCTCTCCCTCTGGAAGGCTCTTGTCCTTGATAAGTGCATAGCTTTCCCTCTCTCTCTGTCTCTCTGTCTGTCTCTCTGTCTGTCTGTCTCTCTCTCTCCATAAAAAGTGCAAACTGTGAAGGAAAAGATTGATAAACCCGTGTATCAAAATGTATTGTAAAGTGTCTCTCACCCATGATATCACAAAAAAGTTAAAAGCCATAATATGAGGAACAGCAGACACTCAAAACTGACAAAGATTCATATCCAGAACATACAAGCAGCTCTTACAAATCAATAAAAGACAAATACTGTAATAGTAATGAATGAAAAATATGGCTATGTAACTCACGGTGGATACATGAAGGACTGCCATCTCTAGGGATGAAAGAACAAAGGGGAAAGATTGGAATTTTTAAAACTTAGTGTCATTGAGTTCAAAGATAACATGATGAGCTTGTTCTGGGAATGTTAGAAAAAATGCAATCTTGAATCTGCTACTACTAGTACTATAAATCACCACTGCTGGGGTGAAGAAGCATATTGCTAGATTAATGCTGACAGGCATAGGAAGTAAATAGGATGAAGCATTGACTTTTCTTTCTTCCCCAGACTTCTAGTATTCTTCTTGAGTCCTCTATTGGCAGAGTCAATATAGGGAGCAGCTGACAAAGGAGAAATGTGGTTTACAGAGTCTCAGTCTCAGCATCACAAAGTGGTATAGAGGAGACAGGGCTGGAAGTTGAGAAAAAAAATAGCTTGGTAATTAACACTTCCCTATTTTGTGAGTCTTTTTGGGAGATAGAGTCTTGCCTTTGCAACGGGGTCGGTCAGATGTACTGTCTTCCCCAACCCTTGCAATTACAGTGTGACCTAAACCATTTAAATGGACTTTGAATCTTAAGAGAGTGATGTCAAGATTGAGGAAGACTTGAAAAATTACTCAGGATTGAAATGGCCATTTTGAGAGTTTAGAGGTGGGTATGTTTAATGTGCAGGGCGGTAGGACCAGCGGTGGCACCTACTAAGACTGTTCCTGTGCCATACCTGGCTGTGCTCCTTGTTGCCTAGTTGTCCTTGTACTTGCCCATCATATGAGACTGTTTCCACACTTTCTTTCTATACTTGAATGACCCAATAACCAGTATATCCTTTTCCTGCTCACTTACATTCAAGTACTCAAACTGATAAAAATATTAGGCATATGAACTTTTAACAAATTACCAGAAGCAAACATAAAATATCACCAGTTGTTTATTCCAGATGATGGGACTATAGGAGTTTCTTGTGTTTTTCTTTGTTTTGCAACTTAAAAGTTTTTCAAAAATATACAAAATTGGAAATTAACAACTAAGAATTACTTTTAAAATCTCATAAAAGGCAGATATCAACTAAATACCCATATATTTTGTTATATTTTTAAAGGTTGGATTTAACTCTCAAATATATCTAAAAATTAATTGGTAATATAGGAGGTGAAGACTATTCTGGAAAATTCCTTCCCCCCACATAGTCAATTTTCCCAGTGTCTAATTTCCTAGTCCCACTTGCCAAGTAATACTAACTCAAATTAGTTTTTGAAAGTCAGTATGTATTTCACAGTGGCAGGTGTGGCTCAGTGGATTGAGTGCTGGCCTGCAAACCAAAGGGTCACTGGTTCGATTCCCAGTCAGGGCACAGGCCTGGGTTATGGGCCAGGTCCCCAGTTGGGGGTGAGTGAGAGGCAATCACACGTTGATATTTCTCTCCCTCTTTCTTCCCCCTTCCCCTCTCTCTAAAAATAAATAAATAAAATCTTTAAAACAAATGAAAGTCATTGTGCTTTTTAGGGGTATTTTTTCTGGTGCCTTGTAAATCTTGTAGTAATAGGTTTGGAAAAGCTGTATCAGTACCAGGCAGAGACACATAGCATTTTATATGCTGAATCCCAGCCCTTTATTTCTACACTCTTATTGCAGGTTGGGTTGTTGGCCAGGAAGCAGGCTGGGAGACAAAGTTTAGTGGGCAAGATGTTTATTAAGTGTGCCCTTGGAAGCAACACCTGCGGAAGGGAGGAAAAAGAAGCAGGAGAGGACAGAAGGAGAAACTGACCTCTGAAACAGGCCCAATGATAGCTTAGGCTGACCTCACAGGGAACTGTGTGACTAAATGACCCTTCAGAGTTGTCCCGTGTTGGGCCCAAATAGTCAGTCAGGCCACTATACCCCTGCTCTTTCAGGGTATGGGCCACTCTGGAAAGGATGTGTTTCAGCAGAGGAGGCTCTCTGAAGCTGGGGCAGTCCCTGTGTGGGGCCAACAACCCTGCCAGCAGTGGGAGCGCTGAGCCCTTTTTCTGAAGGGGGCTCTGGATGGCATGGTTTCATGTCTACCACATGCTCTAACATTTGAGAAGCACATTCTCATAGCGCTTTGAGGTACAGGTTGTGTTTTGCATTTTACACATGAGGAAACTTGGCTTGAGTTTGTTTTTCATGATGAAAATCCAGCATGGGGCAATATTTCGCAGGTGGCCAACTGCTTGGAGCAGCCTGTTCACTTGTAGAGAAGAGAGTTGGCCAGCTTTTCATTGCAGAGTGTCAAAAATTTGGACCTGACATTCTGATTTTAACTTCTTCTTGTACCTTGGGGTAATCACTCTTCTCTCCTTGCCCCCATTTCCTCTTTCATTTTGGTTTATAATTTTTTAAGGATGTACAGTTGGAATAAGACTAGTAAGAGTTGTAAGGAATTGTCCTTTTTCTTTTCCTGTTAACGTGTTTTTTTTTTTTTTTTTTTTTTTTTTTTTTTACAATGGGGTGAGTTGTCTTGGCCTGATAGGTACAGGTAGCATTGTATTAAAGAATCAATGTTTGCTCCCCTGACTTGTTACCCCAGAATTGTTTCCCTGCCCTTCATTGTATTTCTCATTAGTCAGCAACTGGATGTCCCTGCCACATGGTACACAGAGGTGACTCAATTTGTTATCTGATGATCCGGAAAGTTAACACCAGCAGGGCAGTGCTTTAGTAACATCAAAAAAAGCAAATTAGTACTTAGAATGCTGGAAGCCATTTCTGCCAGGGAAGTGGCAAACAGCTTTCCATGTGAACAGTTTGACAAGAGATGGAAGAAAGATGTCATGAGAAAACCTGTGAGAATGAGGCAAACCCACGGTGGGATGGAACAGTAGAGAGGACTAGAGTGAATTTCAGGACTGCCTCTCCCATCAACTTGAGAGGCCAAAGATAGCTCTCTGGGCCTTGATTTCTTTCTCTGTAAAGGTTCTTTAAAGCTCTGTGTTTCTATAGAGAGTCCCTTGGAAAGAGAGTCACTGCATCAGTGAAGATACAAAATTTAAAAAAAAAACTGTATAAAAGCAAAAAAGATGAAGCAAAGGGATTATATTAGATGTTCTATAACTTTGGCTCTTTTAATCAGATGAAACTGCTAGAACAGTCATTGTTTTCATATTAAAATTTGATGATCATGTGAACTGATGGAGGAAGGGGGGATTGCTCAGTATTACAGAAAAAGAGAGCTCAATTTTCTTTCAGTGAGTGTTATAAAGTTCAGTTTTGAGATGACCATATTTATTTATTTTTTAATTTTTTTTCAGTTTCTTTTTTAAAAAATTTATTTTTATTTTAATTGTTGTTCAAGTACAGTTTTCTCTCTTTTACTCCCATCCCAGTCCACCCCCCCCAGCCATCCCCCCTCCCATTTCCACCCCCCTTAGTTTTTGAGATGGCCATATTTATACTTAGAAAAGGTATTTTCACAATGAAAGAAAGATTATAAAGAACTTGGCACAATATAGAAAGAATTGTAAATCTTGGATATAGCAGATTGTGGCTCTTTACTAAAAATGCTTTGTTGGCCTGAACAAAATAATGAAAAAATAATAATTCAGGTGAGCAGAGGCAAAAAAATATATATATGTATATGTAGACATTATGAATTCTATAATCAAGGTTTTTTTTTTTTTTTTTACATTGGAATACTCACTTATAATGTTAAGTGAAAATAGCAGGGTCCAAGAAAGTATATAAAACATAATCCCTCTTTGGTTTTATATATTTATGTGTGAGTGCATGAAAATACTTAGAAGGAATTATACCAAATGTTAACAGGATTATTTTTAAATGCATTTCCTTCATTTTCCATATATTCAAAATTATCTACAAAACCAGATTTTAGTTTTATAATCAAAAGGAAATAAGTATCATTTTAAATTAAAAAAATTAAAATGTACAAAGATATAGATTCAGTAGACTTCTCTTCTATAACAATTTAAAGAAAATGTAGACCTCTACCCTTTATTTAATAAAAGTATTATCAATGAGCTATCCTTGGACAGCCCTGACCAGTGTGGCTCTGTTGGTTGGGCATCATTCCACAAAGTGAAATGTCACTGGTTTGATTCTGGTCTGGGCACATGCCTGGGTTGCAGGTTTGGTCCCAGGTCAGGGCACGTGTAAGAGGCAGCTAATCAATGTTTCTCTTTCAGATCGATCTTTCTCTCCCTTTCTTTCTCCCTCCTCTCCACTCTCTCTAAAAAATAATAAAATAAATGAGATCAAGGATGTTAGTGCAGTGTCCTAGGTTCAGATTTCATCTCCCAATTCACTAGCATTGTGTCTTTGGGAAATCTAACAAAACCTCTTGAGCCTTAGTTTGTTCAGGTATAAAATGGAGATAATATTAGTACCCATTCTTTTGAGGAGTAAAAACACTTTCAGAGGGCCTGACACAAAAGTAGGAACTCAAAAATATAAAAATGTACATCTGAAATGAATGCCTTCAATTTTATAAAGCTTTTCTGAAAATGTAGCAATTACAAAACAGATAGAGATGCAAAATGAAGATGTCTGACTAATGTGACTAAAGTCATCTATGAACTCAATCATGGAGATTTTAGCACAAGGATGAAAAGCCAAGACTTGAAATTCTATATTCTAGCTATTATGCCATTTTCTGCCAGAACTCCAAAGATTCATTATAATTTCCTGTCACTCTAAATATTGCACTAGTTACTATGTCTTCTGAGAATGAACTAACAAAATTCTGTCTAGACTCCTGACTGTAGAAATTA
Source organism: Carollia perspicillata (assembly GCA_004027735.1). Lineage (NCBI taxonomy): Eukaryota > Metazoa > Chordata > Mammalia > Chiroptera > Phyllostomidae > Carollia > Carollia perspicillata. The sequence continues at coordinate 62,526 of PVKM010001354.1, read as the reverse complement.
CCTATTTTTATATAGATTTTTAAGTGGTTACATTTTGAGTAGATGCACATGCAGCAGGATGTTCATGTAATTGATTTTCTTAACTTAGGAAAAAGGTTAACAAAATGCCCTGTTTGAAAAAGAGGAAGAAAACAGTCTTTACTGTTTGTGCTTTTTTAAAATGCTTTCCTGGCATATTGGTTGGTTGACTCAAAATATGACCTTATCCTGTGGGCAATGAACCAAACCTTTTGGGTAAGTAAAAAACTATACACATTTCTTAAAAAAAACTACACACACACACACACACACACACACACATCTACATCTATCTATCTATCTATCTATCTATCTATCTATCTATCTATCTATCTAGAGAGATAATTCTCCCCTTAATTTTGGCTATTTTACTCTGTAGTATTTTATGTTGTACCTGTTCTGAATTATCCAGAATGGAATGTTTCTTTTGGCTTTTTCCTTTGTCCTTGTTGCTTAAGTAGTTTGTTGTGTGTAAATATGTATGTATGAGTGTGTATATGAATAAAATCCTATGACAACACTTTACCTCACATGAATGCAGTGATGTGGCAACCTGACTTTTCAGGAACTTGGTTGAGATGTAATAAATAAGTAAAACAGGCTGTTCAGTGGCTGAACTAGGTATCACTCCACCCCTGCACAAAAGCCCATGCATTTTGTGTTAGCAAAGCTTCCCAGACCCTTATTCAGTGCTGCTTACTTATTTGTACATAACACTAGATTCTTATCCACACAATTATCTGCCCGTATTCCTACCCGCCAAGATTCACAACAGATTAGAAGCAGTAAATTAGAAGTGTTGTTCTAGGAAAGTAGATTCACAGGGTGGAGGTGGGGGTGCAGTAGGGGCCAGGGTGTATGCCTCTGCTGATAGTTTACAGGAAGGGGGGAGAAAGACAAATTATAAAGCAGTCCCAAGGTCAAAAAAGCACAGTAACCTGGGACCATTTAGTGTTGGGGAAAATAGACTCCGAGGGCATCAGTTTTATATGGAACAGAAAAATTGTTAGAATTCATAATTCTTTTCAAATCCCAAATCAGTGAAGAAAGGTCAGATGATGTTTACAGGTTAAAAATGTGTGACAGTAGGTAATAATGTTTCAAGATATTTCAATCTGAATTGATGAAAAAATTTAGAAAGGCTTATTGAGGCATAATTTATGTACAGTCAAATGCATCCTTTTTAGGTATATAGTTCTATGAATTTTGAGAAACATATACAGTTGTGTAACTATAATATGTGGCCCTTGAGTCCGGCTTCTTTTGCTTGTCATGATGCTTGAGATTCATCTATGTGACCTGATTAAAATTATAAAAAATGTTTTGTGCTTTAAAGTGGAAGAACTTGCTCATCACCTAAAGTTTTCTGATAACTGAGATTTGTTCTACAGATGATAGAATAGTGAGTTCTTGCAAAATAAATCCACACAGTGGGAAAACAGGCAGCAGTATTCACCTTTGATAGGGGGAGCAAATTGGTACAAACTTCCTTATTCTTTCTCAAGTTTTTCCTTCTTTCTTCTTCTCCTTGCTAAATGAACACACTAGGAAACCTATGGTAAGTGCCCAGCATATTGTCTGGCATAAAATAGGTGTTCAATAGATAGTCATTCTTTCCTCCTTTTCTATTCATCTCTGTTTATATGCCACTTTCTCTTTTTTTTCCCCACACCCTTTAATACTCTCCTTTCAAGCTGCTTTATAGGTCAGCCAAGGCAAATAATTATGATAAGAGTTGCTCATTATTGCCCCAATTTCCTTGACTTGTAAGAGGTGCTGTACAAATGTTAGTCTTTTTCCAAGCCTCTGAGTCTTAGTCACCTGTTGAAAAGTTATCCAAAGAAAATAGGGCTCACAGTTTTGGCCTTTCATACTGTATTTATTTACATGTATGCGTCAGGCACATTTTAGGTTGCCAACTGAACTCACCCTTGTTTGGAATTGCCCTTGCGGAAGCATAGGGTGCAGCAAATCTTGTGTGTATTGTGTAACCTTTGGCCTCAGCTACTTAGGCTGGGAGTGGACAGCTGATCTGGAGAAACCAATCATAAGCTATGATGGCTTAATCAGATAATCTCTTTTGAGAGCTGAGACAGAAGAATCCAGAGACTCTGTGGTGGACTCTTGAATTAAAAAGTTATGTAGATCTGGCTCCCAAAAGTGGTGGCTGAGAGCAACTGAAGTATGGACCAGATTTGCTCAGAGATCTTTGGGGCCCATGACAGGACCCAGAATTAGTTTCTGTCCATGACATTCCAGTTGCTGTCTCCCCATGGGCTGACAAGATTATACTTCCTCCTTGGATGTCTATCTGTGGGCTTGCCTGTTGTATCCTTAGAGTTACCACTTCCCCTCAGTCATGGGAATGTTAATGGCTTCCAGTTCACTGCAACCAATGACTAGTAGGATAATTGCCTTGTGTTTAGGATTTTTTTTTTTTTGGTCTTCTGATAGAAATGTGCTTATGTGTAATGGAATCTTCATGGAATATTTCAAAGTTGCAATGTAATGAGCATATTAGTTTTCTTATTGCTGTTGAAACAAATTACCACAAATTTAGTGGCTTAAAACAACATAAATTAATTTTCTTACAATTCTAGATATCAGACATCCAGAATCAGTTTCACTGGGCTAAAGTCAAAGTGTTGGCAGTATTCCTTTGGAGGCTTCAGGAAGGAATCAATTTTCTTGACTTTTTCAACGTCTAGAGGTCACTTGCATTTATTGGCTGTGGCTGCTTTCCTCATATCACTCTAACCTTTTGCTTCCCTCCAACCTCATTCTTCTGTCATCATATCTCCTACCACCTCGGTTAACCTTCTTGCTTTCCTCTTATAAGGACCCTTGTAATTATATTTAGAATTTATTCAGATAATTCATCATAATCACATCATCTCAAAAATTTTAGCTTAATCACATCTAAAAAGTTCCTTTTGTTATATAAGGTAACATTAACAAATCCCAGGGATTAGGATGTAGACATATTGGGAGTTATTATTCAGCCTACCACAGTGAAGACTTTTTAGTCTTATAAGGTCAGAGTATATCAGGAGGAAGGATATACTGCTGAAGTATGTGAAGCTGAGTGAAAAATGGAGTGGGAAATAAGGAACAAGCAGACATGATGTCTTATAGATTCTGAGCCCCAAAGACCAGGAAGAGGAAAATGGAAGTATGTTATTGTAAAATTCCTAGATGATACATGAAGTGGATATTACTTCAAGGTAGACTGATAAATTAAAGATACATACTATAATCCCTAAAGCAAACACTAAAATAATAGTTTTAGCTAATGAACAAACAAAAAAGATAGAATGGAATCATAAGAATACTGAACCAAAAGAATGTAGAAAAAGAGGGGAAAGGGAACAAAGAACAGATGGGTGATGTAGAAAACAAATAGCAAGATGATAGATTTAAACCAAATTGTATCAACAATAAAATTAAATGTTAAATGGTCTCAATGACCCAATTGAAAGGCAGAAATGATCAGATTAGATAAAAAAGCAAGACCCAACTATATCAGAAATATGAAGAAGCATGTTAGTTATATTTATTTGGTTTTCTGATTATTTATTTTGTTTTTTTTTCAAATATGGCTAAGTATACTAGATATAACTTCAAGTGAACATCTTATATATGTTTTGTATTGAAATTTTATGCATTGGGTGAAGTTTAGATGTATATCCATTATTATAAAACTGTAAGATCTGTTCATTTTAAGTATAATAATTATTAAGAACTCAAAAATAGCTAAATAAAGAAATAAATGCACTGACAATAGGAATATTATGAGAGTATGTTAGCTTAATAAGTTTAGGGACTGTATTATATCTTCTTAATGAGTTAACAGATGTTTATAAAAATATAAATAATAATATTAGGAGAAACTCCAAAATCACATATAACAACATTGATAAGGTATTATCCTGAATCCCTACATACTGAAGAATATAAAGAGCATGAAGAGTGTGGGAGGTGGGGATCAGCGGGGCCAAGGGGAGTGGTGGTGGGGAAATGGAGACAAATGTGCTTGAACAACAAGAAAAAAAAGAGCATGAAGATGAAAGGAAATTATTTTAGAAAAAAATGAGTTACCTTATAGTATTTTGCTCTTCCACCAGCCTCAGCTGAAAGTGAGCATTTATTGAATACCTCAAATTATTGTTCCTATACCTGGCTGGTGTGGCTCAGTGCATTGAACACAGGCCTGCGAACCAAACAACCGTGGTTCGATTCCCAGTCAGGGCACATGCCTGGGTTGCAGGCCAGTTCCCAGCAGGGGATGCATGAGAGGCAACCATACATTGATATTTCTCTCCCTCTCTTCTTCCCTTCCCCTCTAAAGATAAATGAATAAAATCTTTTAAAAAATTATTGTTCCTATAATATAATGTCAACTTTAAATTTTTGACTACTAAAATTTTTAATAGTAAAACTGTAATTATAGTTAAATTTTGGATTAAAGTCCTGATTTATTCTTGTATTTCAGAAGTTCATTCTCTGATGGTAGAAATCAATTTCAGCCAAATATCAATTTTAATACTCATCCATTTGATATTCAGCCAAAACATGCATTTAGTGTGATTCTAGTACATGTATATATGTCCATATCTTGTTTGTAAACTAAACATTATAATATGAATATGAAATGCCCTAAGTCTCTAATATGCTTTTATAAAATGATTTTAAATAACTAGATAGAGTAGAATCATTAGATTGTTGCATAACTTAATTATTTGTTATTTTGGCCATTTAGTTTTTCCTAAAATTTCGAGTGATTATGAATGTTCTGAATGTCTAGTACAATAGACTTTTAACTTCATCTCTGAATTGTTTTCTTTACAGAAACACTGTACTAATTTCACTCCTACATCTAATATATGAGTGCCATTTTCCTAAAGACTTGCCAACACTATCACTCATTTAATAATTTTTGACAATTTGATAGGCAGAATTAGCATATTATTAATTTAATAATTATTAACATATTATTAATCAATTCTCTTATTATTAATTTACTTCTCTTTGGTTACTTGGTCAAATTTATTTTTGTGATGTCCCTATTTATGTCCTTTTCCTGTTGTCCAATTGATGTCAGTATTTTTCAGGTTTATTTATGAGTTCTCTGTTTTATAGTAAGGATATTAACATTCACTCATCAAAAATGAAAAAAAATGTTGACTTAGAAATGTCTTTTGTATTTTCATGTGTTAGCTACTTTGGTAGGCTCAAATGGAGTGGGTAGAGAGGGAATGTGAGGGTTTACTGGGAACATTAGTAATGGGGAAGCTTGTGAGAGCAAGTGAAAATTCAGTTCATCTTATATACACCTCTGGACTGATTCTCCTAAAATAATACTGCTAGTATGCCTTTTTCTGCTTATAATCTCCCCAGTTACATTTACCAGCCATCAAGCAAAGCATAATTTCAGGCATTAACATTTCTCCACATTTTGGCTCTAAATATTTTTTTTTAATTGTGTCCAACCCAGCCCAAGTCTAGATAGACTAGTATAATGTGTAAATGCGGAAAGAATAAGAGATGGCAAGGTCTTTGTCTTCAAGGGGTTCACAGAGGAGGTGGAAGGGACAAATAAACAGATAGATTGCAATTCATGATATAAACCTCATGACAGAAACATGCAAAGTGCTCTGGTGATAGATGGCCTGACTAGAAGAAAGAAGTAAAGAAATCTTACCAGAAAAGATGGTGGCTAAAATGCATCATGGTGGATGGATAGTTGTCAGTCAGCCAAAGAAAGGTCATGGGGAATACCTTCGGAATATTCTAAGTGGGAAAAGCCAGTGAGACTTGGTTCAGGTCCAATAGAGGGATGTAGGGGAAAGTAGTCAAAGTTGAGGTGGGCAGAGTCCAAATAGTCTGTTTTGTCAAGGGGGTTGGATTTTAACCAGGATAGTGGAGAGCAATTTGAAAGTTGTAAACAGAGGATTAACCTGATCAGGGTTATGCTTCAGAAGGGCCATCCTGGCTGCATCCTGGAAAATCAGTCAGAGGGTGATATGATATTGAGAATGACTATAAGTGCCGGTTGGCTTGAGACAACCTGGATTTACACCTGTTGTCCATGGATTCTGCCCAGTTTACATTTGTGCTGGGTTTTTCATTTGTAAGTGAAGTATTTTAAATACAAAGCACAAAAATAAGTCTGGGTGAGTTTAGTAGACCTCCATTTTATACTTCCAGCTTCTGCGATGGTCTTGTCTAGTAGTGAGATACATACAAGTACTCACTGAGTAGAGGTCTCATTTTATTGCGTAGTTAAATCTGGAATAAGACCAATGATAGCCTACCTCTCTTTTCTGGACCTTCTCCAGATGCAAGGTAGCTAATGCCTGCCTTTCAGTAAAGAGCAGCATACAGGCTGCTCCCTGATAAAACCAAGTGGGTTCAGACATTAGAAGCTGGGGGGATTGAAGCCATTCTGGTCACAGGTGGTGGTGGAAGAAATATTTGAAGCTACTGTCTCTGCCAGTTTCTTTGTGTACCAGACAGTAGCACATTTCATGATGACAGACCACCTCTTGGCAGTATCAGTGGGAAATGTGGGACATCATAGGTTATATGTATGTGAAGTATGTGCAGGAAATAGAAGCCAAGTAGTGTTGCTGTGCATGTATTATACAAAGTAGTCTCAATACTTTTGCCACAGGGTTTTGCTATTAATTGTATAGTACAAACCTACATCTATTTCCTCATTTATTGTGTTATTTGCTGATGCTTATTTTTTTGTTTTTACAATAAGCCTTTTTGACATCAACAAACTTAAGGGAATGTTAAATGAAAATTTAAATATTGAGTTTGAACCTCTGAAGAACATTGATTTTGACTGTATAACCTGCACAAAGTGTTTGTGCACATTTACCACCTGTTGCGGAGGCCATATACATGTCACTCACCATGTGGAAAACAGAAGACCCAAAGCTACTGGAGAAGCACTATTATCTGCTTCGAAAGATAACCAGCACTGTGAGGAGAATGCTTGGAGATGGTGATTTACCACATGCAGCTGCAGATGGTGTGTTCTGGCTGCTCCTGACATTTGTGGGCCTGAGCAAGAGCACAGATGAAGGCCCACATTCCATTAGGTTTAAATATTTACAAGTTATAAATCAAGCTAACAAACTGTTAAATAAAATATGTCCTATGTTCCTACCTTGACAAAATATCTTCATTAAGACAAAAAAAGATGTGTAAAGCTATGGTTTTTATATGCAGTTGGCAAAAACTCAAAGTTGACTGAACTTAAATATTAAACATGACTGAATGTTGTCTTGATGGGCTGGCAAGGTTTAGATGAATAATACAAGTAAAGTAATATGTAATTCATGTATGATTATATATTTTTCCATAAAATTGTTTTTTCTTTCATTTCAGAAAAATCACTAATTATATCTTTATATTTGAGATCTTCATACAATTTGTTTTCTATTGACAGTAAAAATCTAAAGGACTAAAAACTCTAATTATATTAAAATGTATAAAACTTGAATATATATTCATCCAAATGTGTAAATTATGGTAAATTTAAAATATAAAAAATTTAAGTTACTTTTAATGTTTTCTAAATTATATTTTTCTTTTAAAATACTGAAATATTTTAAAATTAAAAGGGAAAATACAAATTATAATTAATGAGTATCATCAAATTTTATAATCAAAATTAAATAAGGGCATACATTTCAATTTAAGTCTAAAATGAAATTAAAATCCACTGTAATTAAGGAATTTTATAAAAATAGAACTATTCACAATTTTAGTGTTCATGCTTCATCCATGTTATAGCTAGATTTACATATACTTATATATACTTATATACTTATATATACTTATTTTATATGTAAATATATAAAATGAAATAAATAGATGTGTATGTATAGATATATGTATACACTCACCAATTTAAGAATAATATGAGTTGTTTAATATTGGAAAACCTTACAAATACATAGTAAATCATTAGTACCTTTGGAACCAAGAAGTGGAACAAAAAGAAAAGCACGACAATGGATGTTTGGCACTAATTGGAAATAATACTTGATTATGCATAAATTTACAGCATTTTTGCTATCCACAGGGAAACATTTGACAAGGTAATTAATTTTCCTTTTCTCTTATGTAAGTCTCTCTACTGTTCACCTCCTCCTTGCACTCTGTGACTGTTTCTGTTTCTGGTTTCAGCAACAGCATTTGGATATAGTTGTTTTTTTTGTTTCTAAAATACTGGGCAAGAACCATGGAAAAGAGATTCCTGAGCTTTGAAAGCTGTTAATTTTGAGTGTGCATTTTTAGAGTTTTGGTTCCTAGTCTAGCAGCACTGATTTTTGTATCTTGAGTGACAGAGCTGTCCATGAGTTTTTAAATGTACTTATTTTTGTATCTGTTTATGATATGCAGGGCCTCTAACATTTAGAACCTAGGGTAGGGGTCCTTCTTGTCTACATCTAAGGATATTTACATATTATTTTGTTCAGCATGTATTTCCAGTTAGATCAAAAAGCTGAACCTCATTCCAAGTTTTCTTTTTCACATAAGGTAAGTGAAGCAGCAGCTGTCAGTGTGTTGGCTCCATCAGAAGATGAATTTCACAAAGAGTTAAATGATATGTTTTATATTAATGCTGTCAGGTGCTTTGATTAACAATTAGTTCATTTCAATTACAGTTTGATACTTGCATCCAACTCATGGAATCAAATGCAACTCTTGAAATTTTATTTAAAAGTGAAAGGTGATCACAGGGATGTAAAGTACAGCATAAGGAACATAGTCAATAATATTGTATTAACTATGTATGGTGTCAGATAAGTGATCATTTTTAAGTTATATAAATGTTTAATCATTGGGTTGTACACCTGAAACTAACATAATATTGTATATTAACTCTAACTAAAAATAAATTTTTTAAAAAAGTCAAAGATGAAATGCCTGTCATTATTGTTAATAAAGTCATACATAGTAGATTCATTTAAAGGGTTTAATTTGAAGATAAAATTATTTGCTTTTAGGGTAATGGTTAAAATACAAATTTTGGTGCAGCATAACATCATGGTAAAACTAAAGTTCTTTTCTTTTTTTCTTTTTTTAAAAAAGATTTTATTTACTTATTTTTAGAGTGAGGGGAAGGGAAGGAGAAAGAGAGGGAGAGAAACATCAGTGTGTGGTTGCCTCTCAAGCGACCCCTACTGGGGACCTGGCCTGCAACCCAGGCATGTGCCCTGACTGGGAATCCAAGCCGAGACCCTTCAGTTCCCAGGCTGGCACTCTATCCACTGAGCCACACTAGCCAGGGCTAAAGTTATTTCTAAAATTAAGAAATCTATGGAACCAAAATATACTTGGCATTAGTTAAACTGCATATATAATTTATAGTTAATTGTATTTAAGCAAGCTGTAATATTCTACTAATCAAAATAGAAGATGCAGTTGACAAATTTTATAAATTATTTTATTTATACAGTGTTGAGTAACTATAAGATTTTTATGAGAAAGCTGATGTTGAATTAAAAATACTTACCATGACAGTATGTGCTTTCTCTTTTTCCTGGCAGTTATCAGGTGGGTTTTAGAAATGTTTGAGGCTTTGAAGAACTACTTCAATCTAAGTGTCCTACACCGTCATTGAATGTTTTTGTGAGTGAGTCCTCTATATCGTATTTCATTGTTTTCTCAATACCATTTGGAAACCTTTAATCAAAGCATTCAAAGAATGTTTGCATTTGAAAGATTTTAGAAAAATAAAATCATTGCAAACAAAGCTTGTGAACAGAAAAACAGTGAGATTTATCTATTCAAACGAACAGAGGAACTAAACAAATACGTGGCATTTAAGATGCCTGAGTCAAACTCTTCAATGATTTCCCAGTGATTTTCTGTTATCCTTAGAATTAAGACTGAAATGCTTCAAATCTCAAACAATGGGCTTATAAATAGACTTGGAAGAAACCCATTGTCTAGTTAAGGAGAAGAGTTGGGCATAGGTAATATTAATTTTTAGGTGGTACAAGGCTGAGATGTAGTCACTAAGGAGGCTTAAGATAGGAAATGAGTGTGTTGGGATGGGCTAAACATGCAGGACTGGCAGCAAGAATTCATTTGATGTTGGCAAGCAAATGGCCCGGTGTTAAATTGTGTGGTTTGAAGAGCAGCCCTGGAAGTGAAGTAGGACACTGAATTAGGCAGAGCAAGGAGTCCTAGCTACACTTGCACTTTTTCTGAATGCTGAAAACCAGGGCTAGGGTTAGGCAAGAGAGCGACCAAGGGCACAAAATTTAAGGTGGCATTCACTCTCAGATATATGCAAGTACACCTGAGATCCTGAGAGCAAGTGCTTCCTTAAATGTACTCTAGGTGCATCTCTTTCCTTACTCTAGTCCAAGCTCTGAAGAAAACACTTTCTCTTTACAACTTAACAATGGTTACCATGTCTAGTTCAACATCAATGATAAATTTAAAAATGCAGATTCCTGTATCTCTACTTCAAGTATACTGAATTAGAATTTCTGAGGGTAGAATTCAGGGACTTGTATTTTTTTGAAGTACTTAGGTGATTTTGATGCACGAGGTCTATATGATCCACTGGCCTTCAGTGCCTGGATGCTGCTCTTTATGTCTGACCTCAAGGTCTGATCCTGTTAGGTAACTGAGTGGAGGATATTAAACATACACTTTTGTCATATGCATTTTGAAACAACTGAGAAATAGATACAGGATTCATGTGTGAATTACAGAATAGCATCCCTGGTCAAAGAAAAAGCCACAAAGGAAATTAGAAAATACTTGGAATTGAATATATCAAAAAGTGTGTGATGCATATAATACAGTGTCTAGATGAAACTTTATAACATTAAATGGTTATGTTAGAAATAAAAAGATTCTCAAATCAATGAGCTTCTACCTTATGAAACTAGTAAAAAAGAGAAAATTAAACCCAAAGCAACTGGAAAGAAGGAAATAATAAAACTAAGAGCAGAAATTGATAAAATAGAAAACAGAAAATATTAGAGAAAATCAAACAAGAAGTTGGTTCTTTGAAAAGGTCAATAACATTTATAAGCTTCTAGCTTGGGTAATCAGTAAAAAAGATAAAATGCAAATTACCATACTAAAAATGAAAGAGGAGCATCACTAAATAAGTAGAGACATTAAAAGGGTAGTCATGGAATATATGGACAGTTTTTTTTTATCCTCACCTGAGGACATTTACATTTGCTGAGAGAGAGAGAGAGAGAGAGAGAGAGAGAGAGAGAAATGATGTGAGACAAGCGTTGATTGGTTGCCTTCATACGCACCCTGAACAGGGTTCTGCACTGGGACCAGGGATTATATATGTCCAGACTGGGGACGAGCCTGCAGCCTAGGTATATACACTGACTAGGAATCAAACCTGCAACCTTTTGGTTACAGGGACAATGCTCCAACTACTGAGCCACACTGCCCAGGGCTACACAGTTTTATACTAATAAATTTGATAAATTAAATGGAAACTTTGAACAGCATGAATTACAAAGAGCTCACTGAAGAAGATACAGGTGAGGCAAAAAGTAGGTTTACAGCTGTGAGTATGTAAAACACAGAATTTATTCTTGTATTATTACTTATTACTTATTGTATTATTTTCCATACAAAGAACTGTAAACCTACTTTTGCCCCACCCTGTAGATAGTGAGAATAAGTTAATAGCTAAAAAATAAATTGTTTTTATATTAAACCATTTCCCCCCAAAAAAGCTGCAGGTGAATTTTACCAAGCACTTAAGGAAGCAGTAATACCATTGCTGTACAAGCTCCTCAATCAAATTGAAAGGAATTTTTCTCAACACATTTTATTTTTTTATTTTAAGTATATTTTATTGATTATGCTATTACAGTTTTACTTATTTTTCCCCCTTTACCCCCTCTCCACCCTGCACCCCACAACCCTCCAGCATTCACTCCCCTTAATTCATGTCCATGGATTGGACATGTAAGTTCTTTGACTTCTGTTTTCTATACCATTCTTTACCTCTCCCCATGTATTTTATGCCTACCAATTACACTTCTTATTCCCTGCACCTTCCCCGCCATTCTTTCCCTCCCACTCCCTGCTGAAAACCCTCCATGTGATGGCCATTTCTCTGATTCTGTTCCTGTTCTAGTTTGTTTGCTTAGTTTCTGTTTTCATTTTTTTAGGTTCAGTTGTTGATAGTTGTGAGTTTGTTGTCATTTTACTGTTCATAGTTTTTGATCTTCTATTTCTTAGATAAGTCCCTTTAACATTTCATATAATAAGGGCTTGGTAATGATGAATTCCTTTAACTTTACCTTCTCTGGGAAGTACTTTATCTGCCCTTCCAGTCTAAATGAAAGCTTTGCTGGATAGAGTCATCCTGGATGTAGGTCCTTGCCTTTCATGACTTGGAAAACTTCTTTCCAGCCCCTTCTTGCCTGCAAGGTTTCTTTTGAGAAATCAGCTGATAGTCTGATGGGCACTCCTTTATAGGTAACTCTCTCCTCTTGTTGCTTTCAAGATTCTCTTTATCTTTAATCTTGGGTAACTTAATGATGTTGTGCTTTGGTGTTTCTCTTTGGGTCCAATTTCTTTGGGACTCTCTGGGCTTCCTGGAAGTCTATTTACTTTGCCAGATTGGGGAAGATTTCCTTCATTATTTGTTCAAATAAGTTTTCAATTTCTTGCTCTTGTTCTTCTTCTGGCAACCCTATGATTCAACTGTTAAGAGTGTTTAAAGTTGTCCCAGAGTTTCTGAAGCCTCTCTTCATTTTTTTGAATTCTTGTTTCTTTATTCTGTTCTGATTGGAAGTTTATTTCTTCCTTTTGTTCCAAACTGTTGATTTGAGTCCTGGTTTCCTTCCCTTCAACATTGGTTTCCTGTATATTTTGCTTTATTTCACTTTGAGTAGCCTTTATTTGTTCCTTCATTTTGTGACCAAACTTAATCAGTTCTGTGTGCATCCTAATTACCAATGCTTTGAACTCTGCATCAGATAGGTTGACTATCTCCTCATCACTTAGCTCTTTTTCTGGAGTTTTGATCTGTTCTTTCATTTGGGCCATATTTCTTTTTCTCAGTACACCTGTTATGTTGTAAGGGGCAGGGCCTTATGTATTCACCAGGGCAGGGCAACCCTCTTTGCTGCGTTGTGGCACTGTCTGTGAGGGAGGGGTCAGAGGGGGAATAATGCCGCTGGCTTACTAGTCCCACTTTCCAATGAACTCTGCCATGTGAGACTGGGAGTTTCTGCTGTCATGGCAACACCTGCAATTGTTTACAGCTAGCTTTGAGTCTAGTTTCCCATTCAGCCAGTCCTGCCTTGCCCATTCAGTCTATCACCTTGCCATGCATCCTCTCGGCTCAGCTGCCCTCTGTGCCTCACCTACCAGTCTGGGTAAATGTTCCTCTAATTCCGTGGTTGTCAGAGTTCCATGCAGTTTGATTTTATGGTACTTCTGGTTGTGTATTGTTTTTAGATTGGCTGTTATCTTTCTTTTGATTGTTCAAGAAAGCAAAGTGTTTCTACCTATGCCTCCATCTTGGCCGGAACTCCTAATTTTTCTCAACACATTGTATGATGCCAGTATTATCCTGATACTAAAACCACATAAATATACAACAAGAAAAGAAAACCACAGACTAATACCCCTTATAAGCATAGATGTAAAATCTTTAACAAAATATTAGCACATCAAATCTAGCAATGAAAATGATATTTTTCATTTTCATCAAGAGATATTATATAGTGAAGAAGTGGGGTTTATTCCAGAAATGCAAGATTGTTATAACATCTGAAAACCAATCAGTATAATTTACCATATTGACAGATTAAAAAAGGAAAACATCATTTCAATATTGCAAATACTTTGTGACAAAATTCAACATCTATTTTTTAAATAAAAACTCTTATAAACGTAGGAATAGAAAGGAACTTCCTCTATAGCTAAACTTAATGGTGAAAGAAAGACTGAATATTTTCCCCCTCAGACCAAAGACAAGGCAAGTATATTTTCTCTGATCATTTCTATTCAACATTGTACTGGAGGTCCTAGCTAATACACAAAGGTGAGTAAAATAAATAAAAGGTATACAGACTGAATAGGATGATACAAAACTGTCCTTATTTGAAGATAAATTACTCATCTACATAGGAAATCCAAAATAACCTACTAAAAAAGATACTAAAACTAACAAGTGAATTTAGCAAAGTTGTATGCTATAAGACAAAACTACAATATACTAGTAAAAATTATATAAAACATGAAATACATATAAATCTAACAAAATATTTACAATGTTTTAATGTTGAAGATTATAAAACATTGCCAAGAGAAATTAAAGAATACCTAATAAATGAAGATATATGACATATTTATAAATTGGAAAACTCAATATTAAGATGCTAATTCTCTCTGACTTAACCTATGGATTAAGTGCAATCCCAATAAAAATCTCTACAGGATTTTTTGATAGATGTTTGCAGAGTAATTCTAACATTTGTATTCATGTGCAAAAATATAACATCAGCTTTATTACTAGATAAAATAATGCTGGAAAACATTTATTGAATGTTTACTGTGTTCCAGGTATTGCTTCACATACTTTAAATATATTGAGAAATTGAATTTTTACACTTTAAGGGAGGTGAAATAATGTTATTCCATTTTATGGATATGCAGACATAAAGAAGGGCAACTCACTTGTCTGAATTTATCAGCTTTCTTAGAATCACCAGTTTCTGTACTGATTAGCTGTTGCCACAAACAACCACAAAATCTCAGTGGCAAATAATAATAAGCACTTAGTTTTCACATGTCTGCAGTTTGGCTGGCAAGGCTTTTCTAATTTTGGCTAGGTTTATTTGGGCAACTCTAACTGTAGGTTGAGTTCATATCTGCTCCCCATGTCTCTCATCCTCCTTGAATTATTGGCTTTGTCACGGACTGCTGTTTATATTATGATAATAGAAGCAAGAAAGAGAGCCCCCCATTAGAACTAAGGCCCACATTAATCTGTCTATCATTTCCACTTTTAACTGACCAAGCAAAGGGGGAGCAAGTAGAAAACTGCAGGTCTCTCCTGGCAGGACAAGGAAGCCCAACTCTGGTAGGAGAACTTTCTATTAAGGGCCAAGGAAGAGCATAGAAAGAAGGAAGAGCATTTTCTCTCACAGAAGGTGAGGACTGGGTTCTATACTTCATGGCACCCTTCTTCCAGGAACTAACTCAGAACTATTAACATACAAGGCTCTCAAGAAATACTTGCAGTGAACAATAAGAGACACTGTTGCATTTTGACTCTTGAAGAACTTCCAAATTTTCCCTCTCTCAAACCTCACTTCCTGAAGGTTCTTCCTGGCTTGGCAACAGAAACACTTGTTCACATTCTGAAGAGTATTGTGGGTTTCACTAGGCCCAAGTTCCTCCAATATGGCACAGAAGAAGCTTGTCCTGCTGGGGTTTAAACTTCATTATAAAACTAGCCCTGGCTAGCAAAACTGGCAAATTCTGCTTAGTGTGTGTGCCTTTTTGTTATATTGTGTGTGTGTGTGTACTTTGAAGAGTTTCCACAGGAAAAAAAAGGCAAGATGTGGCCCAGCTGTATTATTCCAGCAGGAGTTTTTCACATAATTCTTCATGGAAGTTTCTACAGTGCTCTTCTTTCCTGGTTTCTTGTATCTATAGAATGGTAGCGATTTACTGATTCTTTCCACTGATAGCCTGAAGTCATCAATGAGACAGTTTCAGACTCCCATTCTGAGGTGGGAGGGTGGAGCATGAGAGATAAGGAGTCCTGTGCCCTTATACTATAAACCAATCCTTAATGGAAGGAATTTGGTATAGGCAACTAGTAGTGTCTGCTCCAGATGTTTGGTTCCTAACAATAGAGCATCCAGCATGAGTTTTCTAAGAAATCATGACAGCAATGGTAAGGTTTTAAGGATAGAAATGTAGTTTCCATTCCCTCTGGGTTTTACTCAGTGGAGTATACAAGCTCATTGTGCAGCAGATTCCTTCTATGCTCCTCTTCCAGACTCTATCAACCTCATATGTTTCCTGGACTCTCTGCCACTTGTGTTGCTATGGTAATCAACTCTGTGTGGGCCCAAGTGGTCCTCTTTGTGGAGGCTAAGGCCTAGACTCTTTGTCTCCTCTCATTTATCCCCAACTCAAATACACCCAATGGGTATGGGATCTGGTTTTCCCGGTGACTGTGAGAGAACTTGGGTGAGGCAATGGGGAACTAACTGCAGGTGAGTTAATGTCACATGGAGTAACCTTTGACCTATGGGAAACGGGAGACAGAGGTAAGCCAGCAGTAAATTCCCTCTCCATTCCTCGTTTCCATGGACTGTTATGAGACATCACTTCTTTTGTGTAAAGCTGGTCTGGAGGACTCTTGCATAGCTAAGTGATTGGCTGCATCTTTTTGAGAATCAGTGTCAGCTTAGGAATGCATCCTTTTACATTTGCTATTAATCTTTCCCTGCCTCACTTCCCTTTCTTCCTGTCTTACTATCCTAGGATTGTACCTTCTAATACAGTATTAGCACTTAAGCCTTGACACGGGCTGTCTTTTTTTTTAATCCTCATCTGAGGACATTTTTTTTTTTTCATTTTAGAGAGAGACAGAGAGGATGGGGGAGAGAGAAACTTTGATGCAAGAGAGAAACATCGATTGGTTGCTTTCTGTACAAGTCCTGACTGGGAATCAAACCCACAACTTTTTGGTTATGGAAAAATGCTCCAACCAACTGAGCCATACTGCCCAAGGCCAGGCTGTCTTTTATAGAGAATATAGGCTAAGATATGCTCTAAAGTTTTTGCAATCACCCCAAAATAAGGCTTTTGATGAATCATGTGGCTAATGTGGCCTGTATCTGTGGTTTCTCACCTCCTCCTCCAAATGTGTATAATTTGGGGTCCACATTCAGGTATGCTTATGGGGATATGACTGAGCTTGTGAATGGACTCAATAACCAGTCAGTTATGAGACCAGAGGCCTGCTTCTGACCCAGTCACAGACTGGACAGAGCAATAGACAACACATGTATCCCACCATGGGGATACCTTGCTTGGTGTTCCTTTTGCAGAGGCAGGGAGTTAAAATGTGGGCAAGGGCTAGAGATACCCATGCACCTGAGCCCCAATAAGTGAGAAGGAAGAATACTGGGGAAGCCCTGCTGGCTAGATTTACATCATGGAAGCTGGAAGCATAAGAGAACCATGGCTCCCATATCCGATCCATGAGGCAGGCCACAAGAAAGGAAGTGTGGAGCCATGTTTTCACATTAGAGATCTGGTGGTTCTGCCCAATGGCAAATATGGCCAGATTAGGCTATCATCACACAAATTAGTCTCTCCTCTTCTTTTGGAGAGAAACCAGAGATTAAACTTCAGATGGGGGTAGAAAGCTGATTCTCTGGGGAAATCTAAGGAGAGAAGGATAAACAGTGCCCCTCTAGGAAGAGATAATCTCATTTGAATTTTTAAAGTATCAGCAATATATTTAGAAACAGTATATCTGAATTTTATCAAGATATGTGACAAAGTCTCTCAGGATATCCTTGGACTAGGGTTTGTCATCTTTGGCACTATTGACACTTTCAGTAGGATAATTCTTTGTTGTTGGGACTGTCTTGTACATTGTAGGATGTTCAGCAGTATCCCTGGCCTCAATCCACTTACTGTTAGTAGTACTCCTCCCTGAGTTGTGACAACACAAAATGTCTCTGGGCATTATCAAATGTCCCCAGGTGGGCAAAACTGCCCCTGGTTGACAATGGATGCTTTTGATGTTGAGGTGTCCCACAATTTTATCTCTGATTCTCCTATTGTCTCTGTACATTCTTGGTGATTTTTTTTTACTTCCTGTATCCCTTCTCAGTGCATGGTATCACCATGTTACCAAATTCCCTAAGTGAGGAAAGGAGTCATCTTTCCATTCTTCTCCTTTATCACCACCACACTGAATTAGTCATTCCATTTTCTATCCTGCTTCTTAATAACTCTTTAAACATTGATTGTCCTTCAGCTCCAAGACTTCTGCCTTAAATAGGACCACTCTAATTTTTTTCTGAATTAATCTCCCTTCCTCTAGTCTTTCTTCCCCACAATCAATTCTCTGCAAAATGAGCAAGAATTATCTTTCAAAAAACCTGAATCACTTATTTAGGCTTCTTCAAAGTTTTCACAAAGCCTTCAGGATGTAACCCAAGCTCCACACTTTGAAACCAAGGTAACTTGTGCAGGTCTGGAAGTAGGGTGAGGCAGACAAAGCACTTTGGATGTAAAATTTATAGAGGCACTCACCCTCAAGGATTGTGCAAATGCAGGGCTGGTGCTTGACAATAAATGCTACCTTAAATTTTACTCCCTAGGTGGATAGCTTGACCCAGTCCTGTTGCTTTGCCTTTTCACTGGTCCCTGTTAGTCTGTCTGATCTCATCCCTCATCAGAGCCCTACTCAAGCCCTCTTTTCTAACACAGTGGGCTGCTTTCAGTCCCCTGAACTGATCTTATTCTTACTGTTGCTACATAACATCTACCAGAGCAGTGAATTCTTCCTGACACTTCAGGGCAATCACAGAGAGACAGAAACCAAGAACATATTGGCCTCATGATGAATCTCAAACATTGAGAATGCAGCAAATGTAATTTTTTTTTCATTTTTAGTGGTTAAATTCACACAGTATAAAACTTACCATTAAGTGTACAGTTCAGTGATATTAAATTCATTCATATTGTTGTGCAATTATCACGACAATCCATTGCCAGAATCTTTTCATCTTGCAAAACTAAAAGCATCTCCTCCATCCCCTACGTCCTGACAACGACCATTCTACTTTCTGTCTCTATGAATTTGACTACTTTAGGTACCACCTATAAGTGGAATCATACAGTATTTGTCTTTTTGTGATTGACTTAGTCCACGTGGCATAATGTCCTCAAGATTCATCCATGTTATAGCATATATCCTGTTGTATGTATATTTCACATTTTCTTTATCCATTCATCCATCCATGGACACTTGGGTTGCTTCCATGTTTTAGCTATTGTGAATAACACTGCTATAAACATGGGTATACCTGTATCATTTTGATACTTTGCTTTCAATTCATTTGAGTATATGCCCTGAAGAAAAACTTCTAGGTCATATGGCAATTCTGGAAAATGTGATATTTTAAGCTTTGTTCAAAGGCATTCATTTTCACAAAAGCTTATACAGGTAAAACAAACAAAAATATTGAAATCCACTTCTTATGATAATCATTGTCATAGCAACATCGTATCTCACAGCATATGGTTGCCGTGGTATAATTTACTTTAAAGTACTTCAGCAAAGATAGTATGGTATATATTGGCACACGTTAGCTTCAATCTATAC
Source organism: Carollia perspicillata (assembly GCA_004027735.1). Taxonomy (NCBI): domain Eukaryota; kingdom Metazoa; phylum Chordata; class Mammalia; order Chiroptera; family Phyllostomidae; genus Carollia; species Carollia perspicillata. Next base: position 43,112 of record PVKM010001354.1, on the reverse strand, counting down.
TGTAGGGGCAGTTGTTAACATTCAAAGTCAATTGAGGATATTATTTCCAGGGATTATTCTCCCTTTAAAGGTGCTAATCAGAAATCAACATTCCCAAAGCAACACCTATAAGCCTTAAAATATCTTTTGCTCAAGTCAATATTACAGCTTCTGTTAATTAGCCTAATGGATGTTAGAAATAATTTCTCATTGGTGAAATGAGTGGTATTCAAGCAGGGTTCATTAGCTCGGAATATTGTTTAGGAAGTCTACCCTTGCACAACAGAAGTATAGGAATCCCGTGAAGCCAATGGCTTTCAATCCTTCTGAATGGCCCTCTAAGCTTAAGACTCCAGATTGGTCCCTTGTTTAGCCACTTATCAGGGGACTTAGTTGTCTGACTCTAAGTATAATTTTTGGTAAACTCAATATTCAAAGTATCACATGTGGACCTTTCATGAAAGGTGAAGTAGGAGCAGCTAAAGTGTTACTAAACTGTGACTTTATTGAACTTCTTGATTGTATGGCCGCCTTAGTGTCTCCTTGCTATGAATGTTTGCATGAGTGTTAAAATTTGCTCTGACACTTGCTTTTAGTACAGCACACTACCTGTTAGTGAAGTTGCTAGAGAGGAGACCTATTGACCTCACCTACTTCTACTAAAGGCTACTGCTTTCCATACCCAAATCCTAAAGCCTGTGACTCACCAATGTACACAAGTTGATTTGCAGTAGCTGCCTTATTGGAAGCAAATGGGAAAGTAAAGCTGCCCAATCGAACAATCTTTGTCCCAATTTGGATATGCTCACCTGTTTGTCCAGGAGATCTCACCTGGTGGTAATCCTATCATCTTTCAGCGCTTAGCATCTTGTAACATATAGCCCCTGCCCAAAAGAACTGGGGTAGGGGGAGAATCATCCCTGTGAAGCCAGGTACTCCAACACCTTGATAACTTGTTTCCATATATTTGCCTCCCTGAACTTCAGAAATAAGGCTCAGGTAAATAAAAATTACATATAGGTGAAAGGGTGAATGTAGAATGTTCTACTACATTTTCCTTTTATGATCCTAGGAAATAAAAGATGTTAGCTGTACTAAGCATAACTGAAGAGAAACACTGCATATTAAAAGTGTTTCATATGTCTGTTCAATATCTGTTCAATCTTTCAATATATTTGTTCATATTGAAATAAAGAACAGACATTTCATGGCGCAATAGCCAAGGGAGGATCACTGACTTACTTAAGTGGAAAATCATAGAATTTTTAAATACAATTCAATGGAGAAAAAGTAATATATGATTTGAGTCATAGTCAACATTTTCTTTAATTGTTTAAGCTGTGGCCATATTTTATGTGCAGAAAATTACAAAGACTGAAAATTCATGATATAATTAAGTGAGAAGACTGATTTTCATATATTGCTCATAGAGTAAGTCTCATGGATTATTGTCATAATCAAATATAACTTGAAACTACATCAACAGGGCACATTTTAATGATATGCACATAAGTGCTATTGTGCTGAGTGGTGATTTTGTTTAAATAGTTAATAGATCACTTAAAGAATATAATTAGTATTACATTTACAGAGTTTAATCAATTGTGCTTTTCTCTTCTCACTCTGATGCAGATTATAGATTTTGGAGAATTAAGGCTGACAGTTTCCTCTCATCTTTCACATTGTCTCATGCACAAAGAGAAAATGGCACCCACTTAAAACTGAGGTTGGGCTCAAGCATACCAACATTGGGGGTCCTATTGTCCCTCATTCATCAACCTTCTAGGCTCAAGGTGGAGGTTCCTATGCTGCCACTCCTCACCTTGGAGTCCTTCTGTCAGCTTTTAGCCTAAGTTGTATCATCAATCCAGTGAGTGTGGTGGTACCATAAGGGGGAAGGTGTACTACTGGGGTACAAGGGTGATTACTAAAAACAGGAAGAACCTGAAATATGATGAATGGTGGTTCCAAGAGTGACTCAAGTAGGCCCTCTTTCCCCCCTCTCATTAATTGTTCAGTCTCTCCCCAAACAATTTTGGAGCCCAGTACAGGAAAAACTTAATGAAATAGAATATCCAGTGTCCTTGCTTGGCACTAGGCTGCTATGAAAACCTGTGAAAGTCAAATTTTATGTCAATACATTTTCAAAGTTACTTGTGGATAGATTATGTGTCTGGGTAACTTTGGGGGGTATAAATTTAAAAAAAAAACTTCCCTGGTGGCTCTCTTAAGACTCCTACTCATGGGTCCCTGACTTTATGCCCTAAGGTGCCTCTCCTTCTTTGAGACTGCCAGTCTAGGCTTATCACCTTCAGCTCAATGGCCCAGAGTTTATAGCCTGAAGACCTTCTTGATGCTACACCACTTTGGCTAAAAGCTGATACAAGGACCCCAAAGTGTAGGGTAGCGGACTAGTATCTTTGAGGAGTATGGACAGCCTTCATCATGGGCTATCATGGCTTGGGAATCAGGGACAAGGGAAGCCCAGGTGTAGGTGTGTTTGAGCTTAGTCTTAGCTGTTGAGTGGGTATTGTTTTGTGTGTGGCGGTGAGGGCCATCAATTATGTACCCAGAAAAAAGCAAATGAGTATCACCTCTGGAATCTGAATTGCTGAAAGTTCTGGAGTAGAGGATGATATTATTGGGATAGAGGCTAATGGGGAGGGAAGGGGAGCTGTAAGGGTGTTTTTGCTTTACAATTCTACCAGAGAACATCCAATGGAAACACCTAATGAATATATTTTCAGGAACTGAACTTAGTTGCATATTCCAAAGCTAGTATGATAGCCTATGGTTAATGAATCTTAATTCATTGTCATTGAATTAAAATCTAACTGGGTAATTTTGGAATAGTTTCTTAGCTTCTGTAAGCCTTATTTTCATCATGTACAAAATAAGGATTCATCTGAATTTATTTAGTAGAAGAATATACTAAAGCCCCTAGGACTATATTTTGGGGGAGGTGTGGTAGTCTATTGAGTCCTTAGCCCTAATGTACCATGTCTCCCTGTATTCCTGCCTTTGTGCAGTTTCATCCCTTCAATCTAGGGTGGCCTTGTGACTCACTTTAATTAATGAATGGAGTGTGCTCAGCACTTCAATGTTGCCGGTCCAAAAAATTGTTTGTTAGTGTGACTGAGGCTAACCAAGTTTTTTTTTTTTTTTTTTTGGCGGGGGGGTTGGCTTCTATTAGCCAGTCTCACAGAGACTGATACATAAATGTAAAGGGAATTCACATAAAAAAAATCTAACTGCTGAGCAGACTAAAATTTTATGTCTGTCATTTGTGTGGTCTCTCTGTTTTGGTGAATCTATAAAAAATGCCAAATTATTATCTAGAAGTCTAATTGGAAAGCAAGGAATGAGAGCCAGGAAAGCAGGGAGTGAAGGCATGGGGTGAGGGTGGAGGAGCAGGAAAGAGAGGGGTCAACTGCATGAGTGCAATAGAGAGTGTCCTTAAGCTCTGACTACCTGAGGCACCCACCCTAAGTTAGGGGTTGTATTAATTCCCTGTGGCCTCTGTAAGAAATCACTACAAACTGGATGGCTTAAAACATGAGATGTTTATTCCCTCACAATTCTGCAGGCCAGAATTTCAAAATCATTATCACGGGGGCAAAATTAAGGTATCAGCAAGGGCACACTCCCTCTGAAAAGGCTCTGGGAAAGAATCTGTTCCTTGACTTCTCTAGCTTCTAGTGGCTGTCTGATTCTTTGGCTTGTATCCATATCACTCTAATCTCCGCTTCCACCTTTGCACCAATTTCTCCTCTGTGTGTGTCAAATCTGCCTCTGCTTCTCTCTTATAAAGATACATGTGATGGTATTTAGGGTCCACCTGGATAATGTAAAATAATCTTCCCATCCAAGATTCTTAAGTTAATCACAAAGTCAATTTTGCTCACATAAGGTAACATTCACAGGTTCTAGGGATTAGGACATGGATATCTTTGAGGTAGGGGGACATTTTGTGACCTACCATGGGGTAGATCTGTTGAGTAGGGTGGATGCCCATTTTGGCTGTCAGGGCCCTTTTATCCCTGCATGGTTGTAGAGACATTGACTAATTTTTGCTTTCTGATTCTTTTTTTTTCCCTAGGCTCCAATCTGAGCATCCTTCTTCTGCTATTAAAATGCTTTTTTTAAGCAGAGGACAAGCTGATTAGCTTTTAAAAGTTACAGTCATATTCCTTGAGATCATCGTGAAAATTTTTTTGATGGGATGTGGGTGTTCTCAAATGTAAGTTAACAGGGTCTATATAGGTTATTTTCGTGAATATTGATCACAACTGTTACTTAACCTCATGCCTTTCTGGATGTACCTAATTGTCACCCTTTCATATATTGACTGCAACTGACACCCTGGAATATTCAACAACAAAATCTCTTCCCATCCATTCTGCCTTCTTCTGCCTTCCTACCCCAACACACACACACGCACATAGTTTCTTACATTTCTGGAAACTTATCCCACTTCTGTAATTCTTTTGGCTTGTTTAGCTTTAGCCAGAATTGCATTTTCACCTCTTATTAAATGTCAATATGGGTAAAATTTAGCTTTTTTAACACTCCCAGCTAGTTTTGAGTTACTTAGGACTATTAGCGTATGAAACAGTCACACTTGTTATGTTTTTATTTTCTTCTACTTAGCATAGAACACTTAAGATACCTATGACGCTGGGCAGCTTTCAGAAAGATACAAGTCATCCTTTTAACTTTGGCAGGCATGATAGCTTTGAGGAAACTGCCAGTATCTGTTTGCAAATTGCAAGGGTAGAAAACAGAAGCCATAAATTTGACAAGCTTTTTACATTTCATGTATGAAAGGTTGACAACAAAGAAATGTTGATTAAATGCTTATTTGTGCTGTCATTGGCTTTCAGAAGAACATATTTCATTCCACTCAGATTGTAGACTACTCTTTTTGGGACTCATACTTCCCTTGATCAACACAGGGAAGATTTGATTCAATATTTAATGTGTAAACACATGGCTCAGTGTCAGGGATGACCACTTTTGGTCACCGGGCCCCAGTTGAATGCAGCATCTCCATTCAACAGAGGTCTTTGTATTATTGATTTACAAAGGTTGAGGGACTTGAATTAATTTTTATTTTCTCTTTTAGTACATGCCATTGTATATATTAAGTAAATGACCTAAATCATATTCAGATTACTTTGGAATGCATAGTTTTACCTGTTGACAAAAAGCAACTTCTAGAGAGAGCTTATTTGATGCTTCCTTCTTGCTTAAAATATTAATCTGTGGCTCCTTGTGAGTTATAGATAAAGACTGCACTTGTTTTTCTATATTCATGTTTCTTTACCATCTGCCCCAGGAAACTGCTCCAATCTTATTGTCACTAACCATTTGCTATTATGTAATAATCCCTGCATATTAATTTCTATTTCTTTCTTTCTCATCTCTTCCACCTTCTCTTCCTCCTTCCCTTCCCTCTTTCCTCTCCTTTAATCCCTCTTTCCTCTTGATTCCTTTCTTCCTTCCTACTTATAGTATTTATAACATTGGATGAATCATTCAACTTTGCTTGAGGAGGTCAAAGTCTTCAGGAAAATGATGACTTGTACACTGAGCTTGGAAAGATTTTCAGGATTTATCAGGTAGACAAAGCCAAGGTGTTTATTGTTGGCAGAGGTAACAGCACCAATAGAAGAGCAGAGTAAAAAACACCACACCTTTCCTCCCTCCTTCCTCCCTTTCACATATATTTACTGAGTACCCATGAGGGGTGAATACCACTCTAGGCCCCAGAGATACAGCACTAAACAGGAATGACAAATATCCTGGCATAGGGTGACTTATCTGTTAGTGCTAGAATAGCACGTGATTTGCTGAGACCAGCATGTCTTAAAAATATGTCCAGGGGCACCCTTGTCCCATGAGATATTTCACAAAAATGTTCAGGAAATGTTACATTGTGAATACTCCCTCCTGAAGGAGATATACCAGTACAATCTATAACTTCACAGTCAAGGCCCTTTTATCTTCATTTACTCAGTGTTTCCCAAATGTGATTAACCAGGGGAGACTCGTTTTAAGTAATAGTTATTAATATCACACAAAGCTAATTTTCTAGAGTCTCTGCAGGGAATACTTTAGTGTTCCATTTTTCCAACCTTTTTGCCAATTATATCAGTTGCTTATTTTCATAACAATGCTGCATAAAAACAGTCACAAAAACACAGTGGCATACAACAATAAGCACTTAGTGTCCACACATCTGGGTGCTGATCTTGGCTGAACTGTCTCATGTGCCTGGGGGCTGGCTGGGACAATGAGGGTGAATTGGTTTTGCCCCACTTGTCTCTCAGTGTCCTGCAGACTAGCCCCAGCATATTTTCCTGGTGGTGAGTGAGGTATAAAAGGCAAATGGAACTGTGTAAGGAATTTTTTAGATCCCTGCTTGTGAAGTCTTTTAATGTCCCAATGTCCAAAGCAAGCCACATGGTTGAGTCCAGAACGAAAAGGCCAGAGAAGTGGGAAGGAGGCTACAAAATTACATGACAAAGGGTGAGGATATGGGAGGAGGGAAGAATTGGAGTCACTTCTGTAATAAGGCCTACCTATTTAAGGCCCCAGCTCAGGTAGCCCCTCTTCCATGAAGTGTTTTCTGACTTCCATACCCATTTTCTCCTTTTGAGTTTCCCTACTGCATATCCAGTCCTTGCTTCAAAGTTCAGCATTTTCTATAACTCTCTTCAATTCTCAGTTTGCTTCACATTGGCTTCCCCAATTAGATGACAAATTCCTTAGGATAGAGAGTGTATTTTACACTTCATTTTTATTTCCCACACCATTTAGCACAGTGCTAGGCACACAGGGGACATTTACAAAGATGAATTAATTGGTATCAGAAGTCTCACAGAGGCATGGGAACCAGGGCTCCAGGTCAGGCTGTAGGGTGCCTAGGGGGGTTTCCCAGAATGCCCATGCTACTCAGGTGCTACCACCAGGTTTGTACCCAACTATAGGGCTTGGACCAGCTCTCATTGGAGTGGGCGGTGGGGTGGTATGTCTTGAGTCAGAGAAATGCCAGAAAAGCCTCATAGCAGAGCCGGAAATTGCTCTTGTGTGTGTGCTTCTTTGCTCTTGTTGTGTTCTCAGCCCTCACAGGGACTCTAACCACTTCCCCTGAACTTCAGGCCATGCACAAACCTCATCTCTATTGTGGTAGTGGTCCTCCTGAATTCAGGCCACTCAGCTCATTCCTTCCGGTCTCATTGTGGTCTTCCTGTCTTTTCTGACTGTGGGGGCCTGAAGGCCTGCTGTCAGTTTCTCTCCCAGGCCAAGCTGTATTTCTGACAGCACAGTGATGTGGTTGGAGAGAAGAGTGGTGGTGTAAGAAAAGCACTCTGGGGCTGTGCTCCTCCAAGTGACCATGGACCAGCAGCTGGGGACTACCCCAGCATTCAGTGGTAGCTCCTAGGTGATAGCCTAACTGAGGGCTTCAGTTCCCTAAGGGCTGGTTGGAAAAGCAGACTCTCCTGAACCAGACTCTGCACTTTAACCAGACCCCTGGAGGCCCAGCCATTTCTGAGAAGCACCAGCACCTGGTCATGGCTCCCCAGACCTGTGGGCAAGTCACTATGCTTCTTTGTTTCTCACTTGTACATTAAAGGAGTTGGACAAACTGAAGTCCCTGATGTCAAAATAGATGCATTTATTTATGTTTGCAGTAATTTAGATTACTTTATCAGGTAAGTATAAAGGTATGGGAACTGGCAGAAAATTATATTCTGTATAAAATCAAGAACTTTTAGAGCAAGAACTTATTAAGCATCTCCTCTAGCTCCCTGTTTTTTACAGAAAAGGAAACAGGGCATATAGCCACTTGGCAACAAGCCTTGCTGGGGACAGTGTCCATCTCCTACTGTCTGGACCCTCACTGAGTGAAGTGTGGTCTTTGGTCTAGGAGCATCACTGCCATCTGGGCACATGTGACAAATGCAGATTCTTGGGTCCCAGCCCAGGATCTCTGAGTCAGAATATGCATTTACAAAGCACTCCAGGTGATCTGTGTGCACAGCCAAGCTTGTGGAACACAGCTCAATAACCCAGTCAGTGGGAATGCTTGAAGACAACTGAGGCCCAGAACAGAAGTGTCATTTCACAAGCAGTAAGAGCGCAGAAAGCAGTAGAAGCAAAGAAACCTGAATTTTAAATCTCAGTTTGACACTTTCAGCCTTGTAATTTTCAGGAAGTTACTTAACCCTTTCTGAGCTTTAGTTTCTTTTTCTGTAAAATGTATAAAGCCCAACACTTTGAAAGAGCTTAGTAAATGTTAGCACAACAGGGTTAATTTTAATCTAAAATTAAAAGCACAGATACTGCAACCAGACTGCCTGGATTTATAATCATTCCTATCTGTGTGATCTTTATCAAGTCACTTCTCCTCTCTGTGCCCCAGATTCCTCATCAGCAAAATGGGAATAACGACAGGATTGTGAGGACAATTTCATAGGTTAATACTTGTAAAGCATTTAAAGAGTGTCCTGCATATAGGAAGAGCTACGTGTCTGTTAAAAAATGATCATATTGTTATTTGATAGACTTGGTGAAAGGAGGAAATTCAGGCATACATATTTTTTTAGCTTCATAGGAGAAGAGTCTGTTTCTCTTTCATATAAAAGGACATCAGGAAGTATGCATCCTCATGCTGGCTTTCTGGTATTACCAGGAGGATCCAGAACCCATCTTATAACTTTGCCACCTTCATCATGTACATTTGATCCTCGTGGTCGAGGATGGCTTCTGCTGCACCAGTTCTCATACCATGTACCAAGGCAGCAGAATGAAGATGGGGCTCTGTGTTAGTTACATATTGCTGCATAACAAATTACCCTAAAATGTAGGGGCTGGAAATAACAAACATTTATTATCTCTGGGGGTCATAATTGGAAGCAGCTCAGCTGTGTGATTGTGGCTCAGGGCCTCACAGGCTGCAAGTAAGGCAGTGGCTGGGGTGGCAGTCATCTGAAAACTCGGCTCAGGAGGATCTGCTTCTGAGCCCACTCACGTGGTTGTTGGCAGTGTTCAGAAGGTCCCCCTCCAAGCCCAGTTATGTGGGCCTGTCCACAGGGCTGCTTCATGTCTTGGCAGCTGGCTTCTCCCATTAGAGGTTAAGCCCACACTTAAGCAGAGGAAATTGCATAAGAGCCTGAATCTCAGGAAGTAGGTCATTTTACAGGCTGCCTACCACAGGCTCTTCTCAGTGACCCACCGTCCTTCAAGCAGCCCTCCTAGAGTTCCTTATGGCTCACAGGCTAGAACTTAGTCACATGGCCATACTAAGTTAAAAAAGAGGCAAAGAAATATAATCTTTCAGTTAGATGCATTTCCACCCTGAATTAAAATCAGAGTTTTATTACTAAAGAAAAAAAGAGGGAATGGCTAGTTCATTTTCTAGAGCCTTTCTATAGAGTGGTTGGTCCCAAAGTCTGGTCTCCTGACCTTCAGCATTGGTATCATCTGGAAACTGGTTACAAATGCAAATGTTTCAGTCTCACCCCAGATCTGCTGACTCAGAAACTTTGGAGGGGTAGGTAGACTCAGTTTGAACAAGCTCTCCAGGGAATTTGGATGCAGGCTCAGGTGTGAGAACCAGTGCTATAGAGGAGAAGTTAGCTGACATTCATAAGGATGTTTTACAACAACCAATAACTTGGGGTTTTCTTTAGTGAGCATCAATCATGAACTGGGAGGCTTTTAAAGATGAGGTGGGCACTATATAAGGATTTACTTACAATCCACCTTGTTGTTTCCATGTTGATATTGCATAGAATTTTATCAGTTAATAAACTCCATTGTTCACATAAAACAAAGGAGATTCTTGGTGGCTGGAAATCCCGGACCTAAATACTAGAACCATGGTAGAGTTATGTAAAGGGCCATTTAAATAATTGAAGCCAATAATCCAGCAAAGCTGAATGTTTTAATCAAAACTCAGGAAATGATAAATGAGGGCAGGCTGGGAAAAATGGGTGCTATGGTCTGAATGTTTGTGTTTCCATTCAAATTCAGATGTTGAAACCTAACTCCCAAGGTGATGGTATTAGGAGGTGGCACCTTTGGGAGGTGATTAGGTCATGAAGGCTCTGCTCTCATGATTGGGATTACTGGTTTTATGAAAGAGACCCAAGAGAGCCTCTTTCTCTTTCTACCAAGTGAGATTACAGCTAGAAAGCACCATCTATGAGCCAGGAAGCAAGCTCTCACCAGACACGGAATCTGCCAGCACCCTGATCTTAGCCTTCCAGCCTCCAGACATGACAAACAAATTTCTGTCATTTATAAGCCACCCAGATTGTGGTATTTTGTTATAGCAGCCTAAATGGACTGAGACAATGGGAAACAAATAATCTACAGTTTGTTAGGAGGCAGCCACATGGTATGAAAGACAAAACATGCTCTGCAGCCCAATTTCATTTGCTTATATGCCCAAATTTCAGTAAGATTCAGGATCTCTGAACTCCATTTTTTCTCCTAAAATGGGTATAGTAATAGGTACAGGTAGACGAGAGAAAATTCTCTGATGTCCTCCATCTATAGAAAGCCATGAGCTCTATCTCTGGCATATAGTGGGAACCAATGATATGATGTGGTTTCTCTTCTTTCCCTTTATCTAAATAATATGTAGAGAGATGATTCATAGTCATAATACTTTTTTTAAGCAGTTTAATAACTTGCAAGGAAATAAGGTATTCTAGAGTTGGTTCTGATTTCCTTGAAAATCTGTATTTTCTTTTGTTTTATTTCATTTCTCTCATTATGCCAATTTACTGCAAGTTACATGATTCTTGTTCCATTCGGTGTTTATTGCCAATCTTTTATTTTTCTTTATTGATGTTACATTGCTTTTCTTGCAAATGGATTTTGTCATTTAAACACTCTGGTTCTTTTTTGTTTTCTTTTGTTTGGGCTCTCCTTTTAATTAAATGTTCCTGACAACTTGCTTCTGAAGAGCTGAGGGGATCAGTCAGAATGCATCATTTCAGGTGTGCCTCTACCGTAGGGAGGAGCTATGACCTCAACTGCGAGGAAATATCTCCCATCTTGGAGGCCCAGGGAACAAAAGAAGCTGCTGGAAATAAGAAAACTTAGAAACTGAGGGGAAGGGCCTATCTGTGGAAATTCAGACCTCTGAGGAGGGGCAGGGCTTGTCTGGTATTGACATGTGTAAACTCAGACCCCTGAGTGGGGGGGACATCTTGCTGGTAGAGCTGAACAGCAAGCAACTGGCCAAGCAGAAACAAGGTCTGTACAGTCCCAGCCCTTATATCTAATTGGAATTAACATTTTACCCCAAGCTCTCTCATGCCTTAATTCAAATGAGAATACAGGAAGGGAACCCATTTATGCTAATTTCAGGTGACTCCTCCTATGTCCTTGAAGATGATGCTGTATTGATAACCCTCATTTTGTGTCAAGCCTACAGGATATTTACTCACAAATTTTCTGTTTAAGGGGTGAGGAAGAATCCCAAACACACTCATGAGTACCATATAGACTCCCAATGCCATATTCATGTTTTTTAAGAGGATCATCTTGCCAGATTAGTTTGAGGAGAAAGTAGATTGTCCTCAAACACCCTGAATTATAAGACCACGCTTTAGAAATAGAAGGTATAAAAAAACAGGGTGGTGGCCTCAGTCAGAAAGTGGAAATCTGGGAACATCTTGAAAAAAACACCAACTAAAGGATGAACTCAAAGCAACTGTGGCCAGCAACAGCTCTTGGCTGTTTGATGTGGGATCTCAGGTTGGTGCTCAGCCCAGTAGCTACCATGGTAGACCCAGCCCCCAAATTCCCTCTGCAGCAGGCATTTCAAACTGGCTTTATGCTTCTTTATCACAAGTGAGTGCTCACAGAGAGTGTACGCAAAGGTGAACAGGCAGTTAAAGATAAATATGTGATTCCGATCCCTCAAGTTGCAAAATAGAAGCTATATCTTGATTGGGTCATTAATGCTTTTCATGATGGTTTCCATAGGAAAACCTTCCTCTTGGCATTTGAAGTTATAGAGTTTCAATTCCTTCCCACATTCAGGAATATACTAGGAATATTGTTTTATGTATGTTCACCACAGTCTTCTGAAATAGGAACAAGAATGAGTTTTTGTGGGTCAGATTTGGCAAAGGAGGGAACTTGATAGAGAGAGAACTTCCAGGATGCCAAGGTGGCAAAATTGTGATCTAGTGCCTGGCCCAGAAAGGTGAGTGCTCCAAAGACCCTGGGAATATGGCTGCTGGATTCTGGGGCCCATTGCTTTACATCAAGGTTCAGCAAACTTTCTTTGTAAAAGGCCTGAAAGTAAATATTTTTTGCTCTGTGGACCATATGGTCTCAGTTGCAACTACTCCACTCTGCCTTTATGCCATGAAAGCAGCCCTAGTGTGTAAACAAACACGTTAGCCTGTCTTCCAACAAAACCTTGTTTATGAAAACAGGCAGAGGGCTGAGTTTGGCCAGAAGGCTGTAGTTTGCTGACTCCTGCTTTAGACCAATGGTAGGAGTGGAACATATGATGCATGTACTTGATTTGATTCTCATAGGAACAGAGAAGGACAAAGACTATAAGATAGGAAGATGGCAGGTGCAGGGGAGACACAGGCAGGTGGGAATAGGAGAGCTGGGTGAGGAGGAGTAGGAGATAGATGGATAAAATTGATGGAAGGAGACAATAGGTGAAAAGAAAAAGAAGGGATACCTATTAAAACAACTTCAATTTTGGGGGCACTAATAAAAGAAAAGTGATCTTTTTTCTCATTTCATTTTTAAAATTGTTGTTCAATTACAGTTCTCCCCATTTCCTCCCCATTACTCTCCCCTGCTTTATCCATTCCCCACCTTCCACATTCAATCTCCCTCCCATTGTCTATGTCCATGGGTCCTTTATACATGTTCTGTGACTTGGCTCTTCCCCTTCTTTCCCTTGTTATCCCCCTCCCCCTCCCCTCTGGTCACTGTCAGTTTGTTCTTTATTCCCATATCTCTGGTTCTATTTTGCTTGCTTGTTTGTTTTCTTGATTAGGCTCCACCTATAGGTGAGATCAATATGGTATTTCTTTTTCACTGCCTGGCTTATTTCACTCAGCATTATGCTCTCCAGTTCCATCCATGCTGTTGTGAAGGGTAGGAGCTCCTTCTTTCTTTCTGCTGCATAGAATTCCATTGTGTACATGTACCATAGTTTTTTGATCCACTCATTTACTGATGGGCACTTAGGCTGTTTCCAGCACTTGGCTATTGTAAACTGCACTGCTATGAACATTGGGGTGCTTATGTTCTTTAGAATTGGTGTTTTAGGATTTTTAGGGTGTAATCCCAGCAGTGAAGTCTCCAGGTCAAAAGGCACTTCCATTTTTAGTGTTTTGGGGAAATTCCATACTGTTCTCCACAGTGGCTGCTCCAGTCTGCACTCCCACCAAGAGTGTACTAGGGTTCCCTTTTCGCCACAGCCTTGCCAGCACTTGTTGTTTGTTGATTTGTTTATGATGGCCATTTTGACTGGTGTGACATGGTATCTCATCATGTGTTTTTTTAAATATTTTTTATTGATTATGCTATTACAATTGTCCCATTTTCCCCGCTCCATTCCCCTCCACCCTGCACACTCCCTCCCACCCATATTACCCCCCTTTACTTCATGTCTATATGTCATAAGTTCTTTAGGTTCTACATTTCCCACACTACTCTTGCCCTCTCCCTGTCTATTTTCTCCCCACCGTCTAGGCTACTTATTCTCTGTATCTTCTCCCCCCTCTCCTCCTCCCACTCCCCTGTTTCTAACCCTCCATGTGATCTCCATTTCTGTGGTTCTGTTCCTATTCTAGTTGTTTGCTTAGTTTGTTTTTGTTTTAGGTGTGGTTGTTAATAACTGTGAGTTTGCTGTCATTTTACTGTTCATACTTTTTATCTTGTTTTTCTTAGATAAATCCCTTTAACTTTCATCTCTCTAATGGCTAGTGATGCTGAGCATCCTTTCATATGTATCTGGGCCCTCTATGTCCTTGGAGAAGGGTCTGTTCAGGTCCTTTGCTTACTTTTTAATTGGATTGTTTGTCTCCCTGGATTGGAATTGTGTGAGTTCTTTATATATTTTGGAGATTAAACCCTTATCTGAAGTATCATTGGCAAATATGTATTCCCATATGGTTGGTTCCTTTTACATTTTGATGGTATTTTCTTTAGCTATGTGGAAGATTTTTAATTTGAAGTAATCCCAGTTGTTTATTCTTTCCTTTATATCTCTTGCTCTAGGAGACATATTGGTGAAAATATTGCTGCATGGAATATCTGAAATTTTCCTGCCTATGTTCTCCCGTAGGACTATTATGGTATTGTGACTTATAGTTAAATCTTTTATCCATCTTAAGTTTATTTTTGTGTATGGTGTAAGTTGTTGGTTGAGTTTTATTTTTCTCCATGAATCTGCCCAGATCTCCCAACACCATCTGTTGAAGAGGCTATTTTTACTTCATTTTATGCTTATGCCCCCCTTTTAAAATATTAATTGACCATAGAGACATAGGTTTACTTCTGGGTTCTCCATTCTATTCCATTGATCTATGTGTCTGTTCTTATGCCAATAACAGGCTGTCTTGATTATAGTGGCCTTGTAAGACAGTTTGATATCAGGTATTGTGATCCCTCCTACTTTGTTCTTCTTTCTCAAAATTGCTGAGGCTATTTGAGGTTGTTTATGTTTCTACATAAATTTTTGAAATGCTTGTTCTATATCTGAGAAATATGTTATTGGTATTTTAATAGGGATTGCATTGAATCTATAAATTGCTTTGGGTAGTATGGATATTTTGATGATGTTAACTCTTCCAATCCATGAACATGGTATATGTTTCTATTTATTTGTGTCTTCCTTACTTTCTTTCTTCAGTGTTGTGTAGTTTTCTGAGTACCGGTTTTTTATATCTTTGGTTAAATTTATTCCTAGGTACTTTATTTATTTATTTTTGTTGCTATAGCAAATGAGATCCCCCCCTCATTTCTGTGTGTGATATTTCATTGTTGGTGTACAAAAATGCCTTCAATGTCTGAATGCTGACTTTGAGTTCTGAATACTGTATCTGTTTTGCCAAATTCATTTTTTAGGTCGAGTAGTTTTTGTGTGGAGTCTATAGGGTTTTCTATGTAGACTATCATATTATCTGCAAACAATGATAGCTTTACTTCCTCCTTTGCAATTTGGATGCCTTTTATTTCTTTTTCTTCTCTGATCCCTGTGGCTAGATCTTCTAATACTATGTTGAATAGAAGTGGTGAAAGCAGTCTCCCTTGTCTTGGTCCTGATCTTAGTGGGAAAGCTTTTAGTTTTTGCCTATGGGTATGATGTTGGTTGTAGGCTTCTTGTATATGGTTTTTACTATGTTGAGGTACGCTCCCTCTATTCCCACTTTGCTGAGTGTTTTTATCATACGTGGGTGCCATACCTTATCAAATGCTTTTTCCACATCTACTGATACGATCATGTGATTTTTGTCTTTTGTTTTGTTTATGTGATGTATTATGCATACTGATTTGCAAATATTGTACCATCCTTGCTTCCCTGGGATGAATCCCACCTAATCATGGTGTATGATCTTTTTAAGGTATTGCTGGATGCTGTTTGTCAATATTTTTGTTAAGGATTTTAGTGTCTATGTTCATTGGCCATATTTCTTTCTTTGTTGCATCTTTATCTGTTTTGGGGATTAGGTTGATACTTGCCTCATAAAAAGAGTTTTGGATTCTTCCATCTTCTTGGATTTTTTGCAATAGCTTGAGAAGGATAGGGGTTAGGTCTTCCTTAAATGTGTGCTAAAATTCTCCTATGAAACCATCCGATCCAGGACTTTTACATGCCAGGAGTTTTTTTGATTACTGCTTCGATTTTGCCAGCTGTTATCAGTCTGTTCAGGCTTTCTGCTTCTTCTTTATTCAGTTTTGGAAGATTATATGTTTCTAGAAATAGAAAAGTGAATTTTAAGCCTTTCCCAGGACCGTGTGAAAGCCAATGAAATTTTATCATAGATTTTACACATAAGATGAACTATTTTTCCTCAAACCATTTTATTTTCAAATGGCAAGCTTAATCAGAGCCGGCACAATGAAGTTTATGATATAAAATCATTGTCAAGTTATGCCTCTGTAAAAAGAATTGTCCAACTAACTCTGTCAGCTTGCTAACAAAAATTTAGAAATACATAATTTATGACCAGGAATGATGAAATGTAGAAAATATTTCCTAGGAAAAATATGTTTTAGCTGCCTGAGATAAAAAAAAAAAGCAAGTCCTTTGTTATTAATACACTGATGCTATGATGTCTTTAATATTTTAGATATTAAAGAACTTTTTTTGTAGATATCAAGTGCTTGGTACTGCTAAAGCTTTCATAAAGTTTTGGACACAGTTCTTATTGTTTTGCAAACATATCCCCCTTCTACATACTTTGAAAGATGACTTCAGATCTCTTTAAAGAAGCTTTCTTCTTCATAGTTTCCTTATTGTCTTTATTGCTTTCCTGTGCCAGCAAGAGAACTGTCTGAGCCAGCAGCACAAAGACTTAAAAACATTTGAAGAAGCAATTCATGTTGCTACTTTAAACAGCATGTTTTTTCTAAAAACACAGGAACCTGGGGGCTGGAAGATTGCATGAATTTGGACAGTGAGCCCAATCAATAGGACATTTATCATGGTTGTACTGTTTTTACTTCTCCACTTTAGAATTTTGGAGTATTCCATGTGTCCAGGAGTCCTGTGGGTGTTCGTGCCTCCTTTTGCTGGGGGTAGTGAGTACAGTGGTTATGGGCACTGGTGACCACCTTATTTTTTTAATGAATTAATGCATAAATACATCTCTAAACCAATTGAAATTATTGATCAGTTAAACTGAAGTGTTGGATGACTGAAACACCAGTATAGATATGTTGGTCACATTTTATTTTATTTTTATTGGCATTAGTTAGTAAGGTTATATAGATTTGAGGTATACATTTCTATGACACATGATCTGCATATTATATTTTGTGTTCACCACCGAAAGTCAAATCATCTCTGTCATCCTATATTTGACCCCCTTTACCCTTTACTATCCCCAACCCCTTCCCTCTGGTAACCACCATACTGTTGTCTGTGTCTGTGAGTGAAATGCTAATGTAGATATGCTGTCCACAGTGTAAAGTAAACATAATTCATTCATTTCTATAAAATTTTCATTGTTTCACAAAGTAAGTACCTTCTATTTTGTAAATGTACCAAGCCCTCTTTTCAAATCAATTGACCACTGATTTCACAATCCTTTAAAATAAAGCTTTATAATCTAAGATCTAATTCCTTTCGAGTTATTATCATTCATTTAAATTTTAAAACAGCCCTGGCTGGTGTAGCTCAGTGGACTGAGCGTGGGCCTGCAAACCAAAGGATCACAATTCGATTACCAGTCTGGGCACATGCCTGGGTTGCAGGCCAGTTCCCAGCAGGGGACACATGAGAGGCAACCATACATTGATATTTCTCTCCCTCTCTCCTTCCCTTCCCCTCTAAAGATAAATAAATAAAATATTTAGAAAAACCAGAATCTGTTTACACTAGCCTAGCTAGCAGTTAGTGATTATGGGAGAACCATGGGGATGACAAAAGAAAAAGAATGACAGGAGGCATTGCTAACAACTTGGAACCACACTCTCTGCCTCATAAATGTAGATACCCTATAGCAAATGTCCTTTAAATATAGTATCTTAGAAGTATACATTTCTTGACAGTTTTATTGCATATTATGACTATTAAAACTTCTAATAATAAATGTAAGTTTCAGTTAGGGACAAAGGGCAAAAACCCAACAATCCCAAAGCATACCCCTGACCCCCAAAGTCTGAAGCTCAGACTGCCCATTTTATTAACGGTTTTCCTTTGAGTTGAATGGGACCCAGCCAGGGTGGTTTCAGCATTGGATTTGTATATACTATAATTATAGAAAAGTATATGTATACTATAAGCCATGGAACATAAACTGTGCCTGGATTTCCAGACATTACTTGGCACTATGGAATTTAAGAGAACAAGAGAGGCAACACAAATAGTAGAGGTGTCATTGTTGAGTCTCTGCATGAAGCAGGTCCTTGTCAGGTGAGGTTAAGGCTAACTAAATGTCAGTCAGTGGATCAGGCAGTCCTATTTTCTTTCTAATGAGAAGCAACTGTTGATTTCTATGAAGGCTTCTCTTGGCTGATGGACATGGGAGTGGGCTGTGAGTTTCATTTTCATTCTCAAGAGGTACAGAGAGGAGGGGCTTAGAAACCAATCAAGAAAGGCTGTAATGCCCATTCACAGATAATGACAATAGCAATGATCATGTATTAAGCACCTAAGAAGCCCCAGGCACTTTACCTATATAATAGCAAATTCTCCTAACAACTTGGTATGGTAGAGATTCCTAGGCTCAACTTATAAACAGGAAAACCAAGGTTCAGGGACATTGAGAAACTGGCCTGAAGTCACACTGTTAGTAAATGTCTCTTAGGATTAGAACCTAGCCTCTCTGCCTCCAAAGTCACAAGTTTTCCACTTGGCCAAGCTCCCTCCCAGAGTTTGTTCTCTAAGGAAATTGCTAGTTCTTTGGAGACTTACTGCTATAACAGCCTCAGATAACACCTGGATTTCATGCTTTTTAAAACTGAGATATTTGTACCACAAGGTCTATGTGTGACATGCCAGGATAATCAGAATCACATAATAAACTTGATGCATCTTTAATGTCAAGTAATTCATGATGCATATTTTTATTAAAATAAAATTTTTAGGACAACAACAAATTTAAAAATAAAACACAACCAGAACTGCCAGAAAACCGAACTGTATAGAAGTCCAACAACCAAAAAGTTAAAAAAGAAACATTCATCTAGACAGGTATGAGAGGCAGAGACAGACAGCCAGGCCAAACAGGATGTATGGCAAGGCAATTGATGTGGTTGGTGAGGCGGCGGCTGCTGGACTGTGTGCTCTCACATTTGTGTGCAGATAAGTCAGGAGGAACAA
>PVKM010001354.1:0-23982 GCA_004027735.1 Carollia perspicillata | reverse complement strand
ATGGGTAGCAGGGAAAGCGGCTAAAAGCCGGCCCAGAGCCAAGCAACTGACATCGCTCCTTTTCTGACCCCTTCCCCACATACAGTGCCACAACACAGCAAAGTGGGTTGCCCAGCCCTGGCAAATACTTAAGGCCCCACCTCCTTACAACATAATAGGTGGGCCAAGATGAAGAAATATGGTCCAAATGAAAGAACAGATCAAAACTCCAGAAAAAGAACTAAGCAATGAGGAGATAGCCAACCTATCAGATACAGAGTTCAAAATACTGGTAATCAGGATGCTCACAGAAACTACTGAGTATGAATGCAAGATAGAGGAAGAAGTGAAGGCTATGTAAAGTAAAATAAAGAAAAATATACAGGGAACCAATAGTGAAAGGAAGAAAACCAGAACTCATATCAATAACTTGGAATGGAAGGAAGAAATAAACATTCAACTGGAGCACAATGAAGAAACAAGAATTCAAAAAAACGAGGAGAACCTTTGGAACCTCTGGGACAACTTTAAACATTTTAATATCAAAATCATAGGGGTACCAGTAGGAGAACAACAACAATAAATTGAAAATTTATTTGAACAAATAATGAAGAAAAACTTCCCTGATCTGGCAAAAGAAATACTTTCAAGAAATCCAGGGAGCTCAGAGAGTCCCAAAGAAGTTGGACCCAAGGAGCAACACACTAAGACACATCACAATTGAATTATCAAGATTAAAAATAAGGAGAGGATCTTAAAAGCAGCAAGAGGAAAGGAGAGAGTTACCTACAAGGGAGTTCCCATAAACATCTTAGCTGATTTCTCAAAAGAAACCTTGCAGGCAAGAAGGGGCTGGAAAGTTTTCCAAGTCACGAAAGGCAAGGACCTACATCCAAGATGACTCTATCCAGGAAAGCTATCATTTAGAATGGGAGGACAGATAAAGTGCTTCCCAGAGAAGTTAAGTTAAAGGAGTTCATCATCACCAAGATCTTATTATATAAAATGTTAAAGGGACTTACCTAAGAAAAAGATAAAAACTATGAACAGTAAAATGACAACAAACTCACAACTATCAACAACTGAACCTAAAAAACAAAACCCAAAACAAACTAAGCAATCAACTAGAACAGGAAAAGAATCACAGAAATGGACATCACATGGAGGGTTATCAGCAGGGAGGGGGTGGGGGAAGGATGGGGAAAAAGATATAGGGAATAAGAAGCATAATTGGTAGGTACAAAATAGACAGGGGGGGTATTAAGAACAGTATAGGAAATGGAGAAGCCAAAGAAGTTATATGTATCGCCCATGGACATGAACTAAGGGGTGGGGGATGCTGGTTGGAGGGGGGTACAGTGTGGGGGGGAATAAAGGGGAGAAAAATGGGACAACTTTAATAGCATAATTAATGAAATATACTCAAAAGAAATTTTAACTTGAAACAAGACATTGAAAATATATGTACTGCTTTTGGAGACTGCTTTGGGCTAAACCATCAGATGCCAGGTCTGGGGAATAAAGAAACTGCATTCACCCTTCTCTATCTTTAGAGGACTTCTACAGGAAAGTTTCAGAAATATTATATAGAATAGGAAAACTTAGTTGTGTGGGTATATCAGTCAGCAACAAATCAGGAAGACAGAATCTACTCTGGGTCTTTCACAGGGAACTTAATAGAGGAGATGGTTTATCAAAGTGTTCGCAAGGCACAAGAAGCTCAAGGGGAAGGTGAGCAACCCCCAAGAGTAGAGTAAATGCAGAAAGCTACCCTAGAGACTAGAAGAGCCATTGCTAGGACTACAGGAACAAAAATAAAGAGGTGTTATTACCAGAGCCCAAGAATATAGTCTTCACTGAAAAATTTCAAACTGCTGATGCTTTGGGGATCCTGTCACTCCTGAAAACACCAAAGGCCACTGGAGCCTGTAGCTGCACATGATGTCAGATCTTCTACTGTCACTGTAGCCCTCAGTTGCTGGCAGCTACCAGGAATTGGCCATAACCACAGCTACAGGAAAGATAGAAGTATCTTTCTGCTGTGCCAGAGATACCACCAGAAGCTTTAGAAGAAAGTCTTCTCCCTGTCTTCCACTTTCCAATATCCTCATGTTGTTTTTTCTCATTGTCAGAACCCAACCAGAAGCCAACAGGCAAGGAAGTCTGGGAAATGTAACTTGTAGATTTCCAGTATCTTCCAATAAAGATATGACTAAAGAAGGGAATGGTGAAATCAAGAAATTGAGCAGCCATGCCTTATGTTATTATTTGTATATTTCCATAAAAGTTCCTTCCATTTCTTCCTCAGGAAGTTAAGGAATATGTATCTCATCTGAGAGGAGTAAATACAAATATTCCTCACTTTCCCAAATCTAGTTTCTAAGTTCAGAGAGTGAGAGTTTGTATAACAAGTTCAGATAGTCGGGGATATCTACTTTTTTAGTGACCAACCTTTAGCAAATGCTCCTCATACAAAGACTAATGGAAGTCCTCATACATAGAATAATGGAAGTCCCAAAGACATCCAATGGATTCACTTCTAGGTTCAGTAAGCGATCATATGGTGACCTTATTGAGAATAGTTTCCTTAGGGAAGGGCTTCACACACTATACCTACCATTACTATATATTCAGCAAAAACCAAACTTCCTATGGGCCCATATTTTCTTTTTGGTGAATGATATGATAGCCTTCTTTTGTTTGTGTGTCTGTTTGCATTCATTCTTTTTCCTCCAGTTTTATTGAGATATAATTGACATATTACATTGTGTAAGTATGAGGCATACATGATAATTTGATAAACTTAAACATCCTGAGATGATTATTCCAATGTTATTTAACACATCCATCACCTCACATAGTTACCATTTTTTTCTTGTGGTGACAAATGGTAAGATTTACTCTCTTAGCAACTCTCAAATACATAACACAGTATTGTTAACTGTAGTCACCATGTTGTACAGCTCCCCCCCACGCCTTTTGTTACAGCTTTGTGATGCACACATACATTACAGGCTTTGAGATGTTCTGCAGAAGACAATAGAGTGTAACCTAATCTTATTTGATCATGGAAGCCTCTTTTCAGTAGCAGCTGGCAGGACCCTATGACCTTCTGCCATGGGAATCACCCATCAGGTCTGTTTCAGCCAAACTGTGAGATGTGTCCAAATTTTCCTTCAGGGAAGCAAGATGTTGGCTCTGACCTTTATTCCTCAGATCCAGCTTTCCTTGTTTTTAACTGTGGCAAATTATTTTTCACTCTCTGAGCCTTAATTTCTTCCTCTGCAAAACGG
Source organism: Carollia perspicillata (assembly GCA_004027735.1). NCBI lineage: Eukaryota > Metazoa > Chordata > Mammalia > Chiroptera > Phyllostomidae > Carollia > Carollia perspicillata. Next base: position 20,710 of record PVKM010001354.1, on the reverse strand, counting down.
GGCAAGTAATATCTACTTTCCAGGCTTATTCTAAAGGCTAAATGAGATTAGATGAAAATGTCATGGCAAACTGTAAAGCATCACACAAACATAAGGACTCTAGGCTTCTCTAAGGTCTACTTGAGGTCCCCAACACATAAGGTTGTTTGTGATGCCTGTTTGTGGCAAACTGCCTTGGGCAGAGGCTTGATTCTGGAGCCCTTTCTTCACCTTCCTGTGATTCAACACATCCCTGGGGCTTATCATACTTTTCTGGCTCCAGGCCTCAGGTGGATCCTGTTATTGATTTACTGACCCCTCTTCTCTGTTCCCCTCTAAACCATCCTAGACACTGTTGCTACAGACGTCATTCTAAAACAGATCTCTGATATTTTCACCCTCATACTTAAGATAAAACTTTCATTAACTTTCCTTTGCTTACCACATCAAGTCCAACTGTTCTTAGGTAGATGGTAAAGACCTTTTTCCAAACTTAATCCACCCCTCATCTCCAGCACCAAAGATCTAGTCATACAGTTCATCCCTTGCTCTCTACTAAAAATCTAAGAGACTGGGTTCAAATTCTGATGGAGCCACTTACTTGCTATGTGACCATGGACATATTACTTAACCTCTGTGTGCCTTAGCTTTTTTCCTCTGTAAAAGGGGATAATAATAACACTTATTTTATGGGATTGCTTTTTAGTATTACATGAAATAATGTATATTAAGTTCTTAGGACAGTGCCTGGCATTATTAAATGGTAAAAGAAATGTCATCCATTTACTATTAATATTTTTGTTACTGTTAGAACCTTGTATTTTTTCATCTGCTGTTGCCTCTTCATCTGGGGATGTCCTTCATCTTAGCTTCAATATTTACAATCTCACTCATTATTTTAATGAGAGTTTAGGAAATTGTTTTAGCTCTCTCAGCCTTCATTTCCTCTTCTACAAAATGGAGAAAGCCACACATACTTCACAAGATTGTTCTACAGGACAAATGACATTATATGAAAGCTCTATGGCAAAGTATAAAGCATCTTGCAAACCATCTTGCTAAGCTTTCTTTGACCATTCCCTGACTTCATCTCCATGTTGACATTCCTGAATACTATAATCTCATGCAACTTTGCACTTCATTTTTAGTATTTGTCATATCACAATCTATTATAATTTTGCCTGGTTATTTATGTACCTGCATAGATTGGAATCTTCTTAAAAGGAAAACTTACGTATGTCTTCAGCTAGCACAGTGCAAAGCAGCAGAGTAACTTTGCTGAATTGAACTGAAATCCAAATTCATAACATAGTTTCAGTTGACAACATGGGCTAGAATATTTTATTTCCACATTTCTTTACCTCAGGAAAGGAATCTCCTGAGGAGGAATTTCAGTCTTCAGTAAAGAGGCTACTGGGGGTTCTCAGCAGCAGTGGCGGCATTAATGGGGCAGGGGGGCTTGTTAGAGTGTCAGCATATTAGGCTCTACACAACCCTACTGAATCAGAGTCACTGGGGTGGGTAGGAACCTGCATTTTGACAAAATGCTAAAGTCTTGTGTATGCTAAAGTCTGCACTGGCATAGACAGTTTGAAGGAAGACATCTTAATTTTTTTCATTTAACGTTTCATAGAGGAGTGCCTGTTTGTGATAAGCTGTTTAATCAAAGGTAACTTATTTCTAGCAAAGTAAACCTTTTTTTCAAATAAGCAAATTTCTTAGAATCCAACAGAATTTTCTCTATTTCCCCAAGGTGTTAAGAACATTAATTTTTATTGGTTTATTTTATCTGTGGCAAATTTTAATTTAAAAAAGAAAAAGAGGAAAAAAGAGTAAGAGGAAAAACTCTAGCATCCACTGGTAGTGTGTTATCAGGGCTATAAAACCATGGTTAAGAATGCAAGGTTGTTGACTATATCCTCCTTAAGAGAGTTATTGTAAACTGTTAAATGGGAGAAAATATCTTAGATTCTTCCTTTTAATACTTTAAAGGCTTTATCTTTCCATATTGAAAATGAGGATGTATTGCAAAGAGTAATGGTTTGTGGCTGGACCCTGTTATAAATGGCGTCTTCTTCGCTGCAGGAGGAAACACTTCAGAGCTTAGATACTAATTACTGTCACATGAAAAGTAGGGAGACATATCGTAACTTCTCAGGCTGTCAGAAGGCCCTTCATGCAAATGGCTGCACTTCACAGGGACATTTACATGATACAGTTTATAATTTTCATGGGTGATCTGTTATTTTAAAATACCAACAGGAAGATTAAGAATGTGTTGACATAAAAGTAGAACCATCCAATGCCCTTTGGCCCTCTTGGACTTGAACCAGAAAGCACCCACACTTTTTAAGGAAAACTATAATCTGCCAAAATAGAAAAAGGGGTTATGAAAGGATTATGTTCTATAATAAGTTTAGGACAATCCAGAATTTTCCTTAAGCAATTGCAGACTACAGCATGATTTGTTTACATATGTTTGCCCTGAGTGGGTAATTTGGGCATAGGTTGTTTCTAATAAAAGAGTAAGACAAAGGATGGCTAGCTCTAGAAACATTTTTGCCCAAAAGTTTGATCTGTTTCTGCATTCCAGACCATTTTCGGGACTCATCTTTTGGTATGTTTCCAATGTAATAAATTATACAAGGCTTTTTGTGAGATATGTATAAGGATGTTGGACTTCACTAAGCAGATACAACAAAGTGGTATTAAATGAATGAATATTTGTAAAGCAGATTGCATAATGCCTGGCACACAGCAAGTGCTACATAAATGTTTGCTAAATAAATGAGAACCTCTACTTTGAACTAAGGAAGGTTTTATTTGTGTTTCTATGAATATTTTGGATTAGAAAAATGGATGCTTTTTTAAATTCTCACCCAAGGATATGTTTTTATTGATTTTTAGAGATAGAGGAAAGGAGGGATGGAGGGAGGGAGGGAGGAAGAGAATTAATCAGGAAAACCTGACAGGAAAACCTTGTCAGAAGGGTTATCTAAGATACTTCAGAAGTATCTTCTTCGCTAACAATAAAAGAAGTTAATGGAAAACATGTGTTGTTATTGTCACTGTGTTTTGCCTACCCAGTATCCATTCTGCCTTGTTTTCTAACCAAACCCCACATTTTTCAGCCACGTAACCTAGAGAAGCTGATCTCATCTACATCTTTAGGGATAGTCTGCTTGGTTTAAGATTATTCCTATTCCACGTAAATAGACATGTGACCTAAGGTAGCCAATGGGACTGAGGAAAGCCTACTAGGAGTCCTCTGGAAAAACTTTCCTCACTCCCAAAAGAGAATCACAAAAAGACAGATTCTTTTCTCCCCTGGAGTTGCTGTGGTGCTTGAGATGCCTGGCACTGCTGCAGCTACCTTACTGCTTTCCTGAGGCTATAGCCAACACTGAAGACAGTGGGACAGAGAGATAATAAGGAGTGGGAATAGGTGGGCAAGTGGGAGGTGGAGATGAAGACATTATGAGCTGAAACCACCCCAACTGACACAGAACTTCCCTTATGTTATCTCATCAGTTACCACAGTCGTCTTTGAGGTGGGTGGCCTTATCCCACTGTGTGGGATGAGGAAACTAAGGTTAAATTGCTCAGGGTCACCCGACATGTAGGTGGAAGATTTAGCTCTGTTCAACCTCAAAGGCTGTGCTGAAGTTGTTGTTGTGGTCTCCCTAAATCTTGCCTCTGATGAAAAATGGTCAAGAGGCAATATATTTACTGTGACCATGAAGCTAGCAGAGACTGGGAGTTGAACAGCCTGAGTTTTTTTTCTTATGTTGGCTTTGCTGCCCAACATTTGACCTTTCTGGACCTCCATTTCATCATGTGTAAGACAGTTGGACCAGATGTTTTCTGAGGTTCTTTTTGGCTCTAAGGTCTTTTGAAATGCTTGGTAAACCACAGGGAGGGATAAGAGAAAATAAGCAACATACGTTTGGTATCTTGAGAAAGGGCATTGGGTAGGATTTCCCCTCTCAGCCTGAGGTTCAGAGCTGAAATGTATCAGTGATGCTTCTAAAAAACCATAGAAGGTTCCATGTGGCACTAAACATAACAAGCCAAAACTGGGTAAGTGTTCTCACTATGGGAAAAGAAACAGAACTAAGAAGAGGCCAAATGAGAGATATTTTCTCTAGTGTCCTCATCTTTTCCAGCCACCTTGACCACTGAGTTCCTGAGGAGGGAATGAGGTTCTGAACAGCATTTGTGCAATCTTTCACTTCCTTCTTATTCCTGTAGTGCTTAAAACAAGACAGGGCATGGTGGACCAGGCACTTTTAAACACTTGACTTCTGTTCCCTTCTTATTGCTAGAAAAGTTGTTTCTGTGATATTATCACCAGACAAGTCATCAGGGAGGCGGGGATCCTTGAAGAAGACACTATAGGCTCTCACTGGGGCTAAGAAAGGAGCTGGGACTCACAGTGTATAAGCCCCGTCAAGTTTGTTTCCCACATATATTAGTTTCCTACAGCTTTTGTGACAAAGTGCTGCAAACTGGGTGGCTTAAAACAACTGATGGTAATTGTGTCACATTTTAAAATTTCCAAATGGTGTTAGTCGGGCTATGCTCCCTCTGAAAACTGTAGGGGAGAATCCTTCCTTGCCTTCTCTAGCTTTGGCTGGTTTTCCAGCAAATCTTAGTATTCCTTGGCTTGTAGATATATCTTCAATCTCTATCTCCATAGTCACATGGCCATCTTTTCCCTGTTTGTATGTTCTTCTCTTGTTATAGGACATCAGTCATTTTGGACTAAGAGTGCACTCTATTCCAGTATGATCCCATCTTAAATAATTACATCTGCAATGATCCTATTTCCACATAAGGACACATTTTGAGGTATTGGAAGTCAGAAATTCAACATTTCCTTTTGGGGGGCAAAATTCAACCCCCAAAAGCACCCATCTAGGCAAAGTCCAAGCCCTACCGAATCAAGTTCTTACTATATAAGACAGTATGTTTGTCTATTTGAGCTTACTTTTCTTCTTCAAAGCTACTTTTTATGTTTCTTGAAAATTAAATCTGCCTGAAAGAAATTCTGGAGGGTGAAGGAGAAACCAGATGTTCCTGGAGCAGCAAGCCAAAGGATGTGATCCCTCAGATGAGTACTTCTCAAATATTAGTATGCACACAAATCCCTTGAGGATCTTGTTAGCAGATTTTGATTTAGCAGGTCTAGGGTGGGGCCTCAGATTCTGCATTTCTAACAAGCTCCCAGGTGATACTGATGCTCCCAGCCCAGTCCACAGGATAGAAAGGCTCTAGATCTAGACTAGATGGTAATCACATCTATTTATGCAGAACAACTAAAAATTATGATTTTGGGAGGTTTCAAAACTTCAACTGTATGTTAGCTAGAGAAAGTCCCAGTAAACTAAGTCAGAGTATCTCAAAATTAGAAAGAACAACTCTGACTTTTTCATGTGAGAGTGAAGTCAGAAACATATGTACATATTCATCTGGATGGTTACAGTTTTCTCATTTCTGTGCTGTGGTGAATAGTGGAGATATGCATGTCAGAAGCTTTGATTCTTAGGGACAGACAAACTTCAAGGTTTAGGGAAACCAAGCAACTTCCCCTTTCAGTGTGCCAGAAAAACTGCATTTGGGGAAGCTTCAGGCCAAGTTTGACAGGGACTGCCCACTTCCGTCTATAAGAAGTTACATGGCAGATTTCCTTGGATCTTAGTTCTGTTGAAGGCTCAGTGCTAGAGCCTACCCAGATGATCTCTGAAGGCCACATCTGTGGCTTTGCTCCCACCCACACCTGTGACCTTCCCTACATTCCTCACTTGCTGCTTTCCTCAGACCCTCAATGAATCCCAGATGCTTCCCATCCATGTTGGTTAGGGCCTAGGCCAGGATATAGAAGGACCGGGTAGATGAGCCAGGGTGTATCCCTTGGAGTGCTCAGCCTCTGGATGAACTTGTACAGAAAAGGTTCCAGAGAAGAGCCTGGGACCTTTAGTGATGTCAGGGGCTGGCAATTTGGTTTTCCAAAATCCAGAGATCTTATTATTCCCATTTCAGAAACACCCTTGTACTACTGGCTCTCTGAAAACACTCGGAAGTTTTTAGGAAGATAGCTTTCTGAGTGTTTGGCATGATGCATTTTTTGAGTCAGAATGTTAGTTAGTTTACATGGTCAGCATTTTGACTCTAGGATTTGTAATGAAAAGGCAACTGTGTCAAACTACAAGTCCTTGTAGCAATTTCTTATAGTTGAGAGAAGGGGAAGAAAACCAACAGCACAGAGAGTTTTGGTTACCTATTGCTGAGTAGCAAACTACCCTAGAACTTAGTGGTTTAAATCAATAGTTTTTTACTTGCTCCTGATTTTGTGGGTGAGAAATTTGGAGAGGTAGAGTGGGGATAGGTTGTCTCTGCTGCACAGTATCTGGGTCTTAGCTGGGTGGCTTGAACAATGGGGAATTTGCTCAGATGGCTCAGTTGGGGTCCCTGTGTCTGGGCCCTAAGTTCTTTGCCATGTGACTTTCCATATGGCTAGCTTAGCTTTCCCATGGTGGACTCAGGATAGTCAGATTTTTTAACTGATTGCTGGCTTCTTCCCGAAATAGTGGAAACTGCCAGATCTTTCAAAGGTTTGGCCTATAATGAGCACATTGTTGTTTCTGACATGCTCTCCTGGTCAAAGTAAGTCACGAGACATGTTTAGATTCAAGAGGGAGGAAAGTAGACTTCATCTCTTGATGGAAGGAATGACAAAGAATTTGTGGCCATATTTAATCTACTACAGAGAAAGAAGTGGAAAGAAAAACTTTTTATTCACATTCTATCCAGGTTCTGATCAGGTTAAGTCAAGCCCAAGCAGTCAACACAATTCACTGTAATTCTTGGCCTCTTCTTCCCAGTAGCCAATTTTTAACTTTTGGGTAAAGAATCAGCAAGTGGTCTTTGAACCTTCAGCTACACATAATCACTCCATCTTTTTATTTTTATTTTTCAAAAATTTTCTTTTTCTTTTTTGCCTTCCAATAGCAAGTCCCTTCTAGATGAACTCTTAGAAAATCTTTTACCATATGCTTTTTTATCCTTATGTGAGGATATATTTATTGACATTTTTTTAGAGAGAGGAAGGGAGAGAGACAGAGAGAGAAAGAGAGACAGAGAGAGAGACACACATTAATTGGTTGCCTCCCATATGTGCCCTGACTGGGGATCGAACCCACAACATTTTGGTGTATGGGATGATGCTCCAACCAACTGAGCCACCTGGCTAGGGCTATTTTCTTGTTGTGTTATAAAGATCATTTAAGCGATACATAAATACATTTTCACTTGCTAAATTATGACAATATTTTAACACACACAGTAAAATGTTAAAATGCCTCTTCATTTTGACTCTCCATCTACTTGCCTGCCCAGAACTAACAACTGCAAACAGTCTGTCTTCCTTTAAATCTTTTTAATACATATATATTCAAGCACTTGCACATACTCATATAGAGTTTTTCCTTACTTTAATGAGATCGAACACTGTGTTATTGTGCAAGTTGCTTTTTCCATCTAACAATATGTCATGATGATTGTTCCATATTAATATATCTACCCACTGCTTTCTTTTAAACTGCTGTGTATTATTCCATTGAATTCATGTGGCATAATTTATGCAATGACTCCCCCTTTAATGGACCTTGAGTTGTTTGTAAAAGCTTTTCAGTGATCATTGAAACTACTTTTCTTGTACACATACCTTTTTGTACATGTACAGATATTCTTATAAAATGGATGCCTAGAGATGTAATAGCTGGGTCAGAAAGTATGAGCATTTGCAATTTCAACAAATATAGACAGTTGACTCTCAAAATGTAGACTACCAAATTATACTCTCCTAATATATTTGTTATACCCTTGACAACATTGACTGTCACTAATATTTTTAATTCTTCCAGATGAATGACGGATGAAAACGTATCTTACAATTGCACTTCTTTCCTATAATTATTTGTTATTTATATTTCTTTCTCTGAAACATCTGTTAAAATCATCTGTCAAGTAAAATGTATGTTCTTCATATTTTGATAAATACATGTGGGGGCTCTTCGTATATTAGATCCTTTTTATTTTCTAAAGGTAAATTCCCAGATGTGGATTTGCTGGGTCGAAGGATTTATCTATTACAAAGGCTTTGACATTTCCTAACTGAGTTTCAGTAAACCTCAATTCTTCCTTCAGATTATACTCTCGGAAGGAAATAATTTCATCCTGTTGATAAGCTGAGTCTCATTTCTTGCCTATATACAAGCTCTCTGTATAGAGGAAATAAAACTGTGCACTGTACACTAACACATTTTAAGGCTGTTGGTGCTCAGCTGTGCAAAGTAACTTCCCATATGATTAACAAACTCCTTCCTGAATGTGGCTGAGCTGATAGGTGGCTGGCTCACTGGCCAGGAAAAGAGCCGAGAAAGATCTTTCATTCAATGATTGTACACTTTCTTTTATGAAAGATTTATGAGGGTAATATAGTCTCTGGTTAGTCATTGAGCCATTTGCTGAGTACCTACTATGAACCAGGTGCTGCTGATTATTATGAAACACAGATTCTAAAGACGAGTTAAATTTCTGAATATGGCAGTAGAGTTGAAGAGGCCATTAGCAGTTCTAGAATTTTTGGTGGGACTTGAATTTTATGCTTTATAAAGCTGGGTTACAGAACTGTATCATTTTACCACTGAGTTTAGCTGACTAGCCCTCTGAACTTCAATGTGTGTCTTGTGTTCTCTATTCACATCAGGTGCAAAGGCAGTTAAAAGTGTTTCTTTGTTATATGTAGCCATAAGTGAAAGAGAAAACATTAGTAAAAGTTGAAAAAGCAGATAACTTGTGGTATGTGGACATGCACAGGAAATAAGCTACTCTTAAAGGAAATATGATTTAGGAGATAGCCAGTAGCTTGCACAAATACTTTTTGTCATTTGAGAATTTAGAAATTATCTTTTGCATATAACATGTTTTAGGCACATTTTATGAAAAACTGTTCCTATAAAAACAATTGTGGTTAAATGATTTGTGTTTCAGTTATCTGAAACTTTTTAAATATCTAGAACACTAAATTTTGTACCATGAGTGACTGGAGAGAGTTTACTATTAGAGGTGGTTTGTATTACTGTTTGTTGGGTAGGCTACTGACTTGTTTAGTTTAAACCTTTGAAGCAAATTTGGGTAATCTGCACATACACAGCATAGGTGTGTTTGCAGTTCATGTTCATTAATTGAAGGGACACGGCTAATCCTCCTATGATGTAGGCCCATGGGGTTTGAAGTACAAAGATTTTATTTGATTCTTGGCTCTCTTCCTAATTGACTGTCACCTTTGGGAAGTCACCTAAATCTCAGAACCTCATTTTCTTATCTGTAAAATTGTACTAGCCATAGAATTTTGTTAAAGCCTCACAACCTTCAGATGGGAAAGTACTTTATAAACATAAATGTGCTCTGTCCATGTGAGTTTATTATTTTGCCATAATAATAAAAAAGAGGGGAGTTACATTCATTCATCCATCCATCCATTAAGAGTTTCTGATTACTTGCCATAGGATAGGCATTGGGTTAAGTGCTGGAATAATAATGAAATAAACAAGACCTGGTTTCTGCACTATAGGAGTTTACAGGCCAGTGGAGATGATGATCAAGATAATGCCTACTCCAGTTAATGCTGTGCTGGAGCTGGCTCATTCAGGCTCGCAAGAGCCGACTGTTAAATTTTCAGGAATTCTGTGAGTGGGTTGTTAAATAGATCCATTATTTAAAATTAAGTTATATAGTTGACTCCCATTATTCATGGATTTCATGTTTGTGAATTTGCTTACTTACTAAAATGTACTCGCAAGCTTCAAATCAATACTCGGGGCACTTTCGTGGTCATTTGCAGGCATATGTATGTGCGGAGTTGTGAAAAACTCGAGCTGCCCGATGTGCACGTTGCCAGCTAAGGTTGAACAAGGCCTTCTTGTTCCAGCTCTCATACTGTAAATAAGTGTCCTTTTCGTGGTATATTGAGTGCCAGGTTTTTTTCATTTTTGTGCTTTTTGTGGGTGATTTCATGGTTTAAAATGGCTCCTAAGTATACTGCTGAACTGTTGTCTAGTGTTAGTAAGCACAAAAAGCCTGTGATATGCTTTACGGAGAAAACACATGTGTTAGATAAGCTTTGTTTGGGCATGAGTTACAGCGCTGTTGGCCGTGAGTTCAATGTTAATGAATCAGCAATACATATTAACTAAGGTGTCTTTAAACAGAAAAACACATAAAACAAGGTTATGCATTGATAGGTTGACAAAATGTTTTGACTAGAGGCTCACAGGAACTTAGTTAGCCCTATATTTCCTCTAGAAGCAATGATTTAATATTTGGTAACTCAATGTTTATAGCAACTTTATAGAACATGACTATTGTGAAAAATGAAAATTGACTGTATATACTCACACAAAATATATTACCTAAGAGGTAATAAATACTGAAAACTTCACACTTCCTAATTATTTTACTACTTATTACAGTTATCTATGCTTTTCAGATTATTTATGTGTACTGTATCTTCATAGAGATACTACACAATGGGCCCTGGCTGGTGTGCCTCAGTGGATTGAGCACAGCTTGCAAACCAAAGGGCCGGAGGTTTGATTCCCAGTCAGGGCACATGTCTGGGTTGTGGGCCAAATCCCCAGTTGGGAGCATGTGACAGGCAACCACACATTGATGTTTCTCTCTCTCTTTCTCTTCCCTTATCCTCTCTCTAAAAATAAAAAAAAAAACCCTTGAAAAAAAGAAATACTACACAATGGAGGGTACTACTGTGCATCTGTTTCTAAGCCCCTATTCAGTGATGTCAAATTAGTAGTTTGACACTGGCCTTGATGGGCGGCTTTATACCATGGAAATCAGCAGATGCTACATATCAAAGTTCCATCTACCTACCCCGCTATAAGTTGTTAAACATTTACCAGTATACAACTACCTTCAGCTTTCTTTAGGAGCCTGTCCTCAGACTACTGGAGCCAACTTTCAGATGCTAGGAGAGAGTCCAAAGTTACTGAAAGTTTATTTCCCTAAGGCATTCCCAGGTCCATTAGCCCACGACTGACTGGTACTCTTATGCTTCAAGGTGGGATTTATACTTCAGAGCTCCCCATGGGATCCACATGAGCTGAGAGCTTCTGAAGCCTGAAATCATACCCTTGTTAGGCTTCTTCCCCTTCTCTGCCCTGCTTCCTCTTATTCTTACTGGTTTCTCCTGGGAACTTTTCCTTGATTAATCACTTGCACACAAACTCAAGTCTCAGGGTCTGCTCTTAGAACACCCCATCTAACCTGAGAACAAAGTGATGGGGTCAGTAATGTGTGTGTACATATCTCAGATTGGCCCTGAAGATCTACTGGTAGATAGATCCTGATTTTCTGGTTCTAACTCTTCCTTAAAGAGGCATTGCTTTCCAATTTTATCCTTCAATTTATATGTTCTGATGACCTGTAAATTAAGAGTGAATTAAGAGTTCTTCAGGTTTTACTGTTGTACTTTATGTGCTTAATGCATTCACATTTTGATAAAATATAAAGGATTGCTAGCGTGTCCTTCACTCAGCTTAGCTTGGTGGGTTTGCCTCTGCTGAGCTCAGCTAGTGGCCTTGAACTCTGACATGCAATAATAAATCAAGCTTTCATCAAGTTCTTCTTAGCCTGTTGAGAAACAAAAACCCTGTAAGCAATGCTGCAATAACTTCTTTTGAAATTCTAATTTGTTTTACTGGGATAAAAATGTGATAAGCAGTCAAGAAGCTCACTGTGCTATTGTATACAACTGGAATATAATTTTCTAAATAGTTTTTAAAAATTTTTCAAATTATTCTTGTTATAGAGTTAGCAAGTGCCAGCTCAGATGCAGGGTCTATGTAACTGTGCAGTAATTAAATGCTTGTTTGGGAAAACAATTTTAGATCACTGAATTGCTTTATTGCATTTTGAAAAGCTGAAAGGGGCTTTCAATCAGGTAGAGCTTGTGTGTTTATTCTCTAAACCAGACTTGTTATAAATTATTCACATGGGCAAAGGCTGAATTTGAAAAGGAAGAAACTTGGAGCACAGGACAATTATTGCTCCAACAGTCATTGTAGAGTTCAGTAGGCCTCATAAAAAGCGGCCTATCTTGATGATTCATGGCAAGGTTTTGTGGATTAGGAAGAAGTGCCTCCTTAGCAAATCTGATTTTAAACTGAGACTGCTAACAAATTGGGAGGAGGGGAGGGATTTCTTACTCTCTTGGATGCTGCCCTGGCTCAAACAGCCCTGCAGAAGAAAGGGTTCCCACCAATTTCTGTTCAATTACATAATTTAGAGGAAAATATAAAACTACAATTTCATAAAATATGACATTATGAAAGTAACATTGGGTGTCACATATATTATTGTAAAGAAATTCATCACTGAGGTTTCTAACTATTATTTTGCATTTTCTTTCTTTTTTTATTGCGGTATAATTTACTTACAGTAAAAGGCACAAACCTTAAATGTATAGCTTGGTGAATTCTCACCTACACACTCATATAACTACCATCCAAATAAAGACATGGAACAATTCCATCAGCCTGGAAAGTTTCCTCTTGATCCTTCTCAAATAACACCCTCTTGCAGAGGTAGCTGCTTTTTAAATTCATATAAATACATAGATGTACTCTTTAGGTCTGGTTTCTTTCACTTGGCATAATACATTTGAGATTGTTGTTTATTCCCTTTTATTGCTAGGTAGCATACAATTGCATAGATGTACCAGTTTGTTCATCCAATTTTTTATTGATGAATTTTTCATGGATTTTGCCTACTGTGAGAAAAACTAATATAAACATTTGTATATAGGTGTTTTTTTGAACAATGTACAAAAAGGACTGTCTAGGTACTTATTTTTGGATATATATATCCAAGAGTAGCATTGTTGTGTCAGTCTTTGAAATTTACAACAAAAATGATACTAACTGGAAGGGTGCACAAAAAGTAATTGTCTCTCTAATATTTGTTCTTGGCAAGGTGAGGGTGCAACCTTGTAGTGCCTGATAGCATTGTTCTAGCATTTAGACTTGCAATATCTCAAGTTACTGCTTAGCCATAGAGAACTGGAAAAATGAAATTTAGATTCTTTCTTGGTGAAATGAATATAGGTACTGTGTGCCTGAATGGAAGTATTTAGCAGCTCTTGCAAAGGAATGCTTAGTACCTTGTAAAACTGGGTTAATTTGAGATTTATCACTTGGAAACAGGATAGTTGGCTCACCTTGGGATCACTCATGGCCAAAGATAAATTGTGTTGGGGATAGGTATCTAAGCAGGATGCATTATGAGACCTCAGTGCACCCAAAATACCATAGGGCTACCAGAATTTGCGTGAGTGATCCCCAGGGAATCACATTCAAGAGCTGTTCTTTGCTGCCAATCCTTTGATAATGAAAGTGGGCTATCCACCAGCCTAACTAAAGAACAGAGGGCTGGTAGACTTGGGGAGTGGTTATGGCGCCCCCTGGGGGACATTGAAATGTTCCTCCTGTAGACATAACTTCCCTGTCTGTGGTCAAAATCAAATTGCGGGTGGGGAGGGGGAAAGTGGTGGTGGGAAAATGAAGACAATTGTATTTGAACAACAATAAAAAATGATTGAAAGTAAATATCTTTAAAAAATCAAATTGCTTTGAGTAATGTCTCAGACATCACTACTTCAGTGATCCTCCTGAAAGGTTTCAACATAAATTTAAAATACTTTGGAATTTTATATGGAACAACATAATTCAGGGAAGGCTTAAGAGGAATATATATGATGTTTTGTCTCACAAGAGGGGAGGGGGAATTCTTTTTGGCTGCTTTCTTGTTATTTCTGGTAGAAGGGCTACACATGATTGGATAATTTCTAATTTTTCTTTGTTAATATGGTGATAGGATAAGATGATAACTTCAAAGTTCTACAGGCAAAATGCCTGTGAGCCTTTTGTGTCTTGCTTGCTGGGGTATAAAATTGAGCGTTTTTAAACCCACGCTGATACCACCCTTCCAATGAGCATTTGGAAGTGTGTGGGAGCATTTTTGATTGTCACAATGACTGGGGGAGAGAAAATGTCAAGCATGAGGAAGAGTTGTCCCATCCAAAGCGCCAATAGGGCCCCTGTTGAGAAATACGTTTTTTCCCCTCAGGCAATTCATATTCAGAAGGTTTTAACAACATGAATAAAATGTGTCAAGCAAGTGACAGTTAGCAGACTTAAGGAGCTTCTTGAGACAGAAGGAGTAGAGGTAAGTCTGTTTTTGGACATTTGGAGTGTATGTTCACCTTACCCAAATCAGAAATGGGGCAGTGCTTAGCACTGACCTTAACTGGTATATGGAGGTGGGGGAATTTATTTTCCATGTTCCTCAGCATTTCTTTTTTTATTCTCCTCCAAACTTTCACTGTTTCTGCTCTCCTCCCGTGCTTCTTGGGATTAGGAAGCAGCTGATAAATTCATTAACTTGTGAGACTTTTCTCTTACTCCTCCAAGCAGGATATCAGGAAAAAGGAAAAAATCTCAAATATTGGAATTTGGGATGTGGGAGAGGAAGGTAGGTGTTTTTGGCTGTGAGATCTTTATAGAACTTCTTGAATTATTCCTGGGAAAGCAATAACTTATTTTCTTGTGAGCTTGGCTTTACGTGTGGAAACCAAAGTGTTAGAATTTGCTGTAACCATGGCAAAGAGAGCGAAGGAGGGACTAAATACCTTTGCAAATTTATTGGCATATGAACAAGTTGAGCAAGACTTTTGAAGTATAGAGATTAGAATGTCATGTACTTTGTAAACTGTAAAGTACTATGAAATTCTGATGTACTTTTATTATACCAAGTTTTTCTTGTTTTCTCATTACAGTTATCTCAGAATCTTACACAGAGTATCAATTCAGTAAGTTTGTCCCAAATGAAACAAATGATTAAGCATAAGGAGTTGCAGTGCAGATTTTGGAATAAGGTCTCATGTTCCCATATTTATGGATGGGATGACATGACTCAACTTGGATGGTATTATCCACTGAGAAGGAAATCTTGCTGCAGTGCCCTTTGTTTCCATTAAGCATTCCCTAGGAGGGAATTCTCACTTCTCTGTGAAGAGGATTGATGATGGATCTCCCTCAGGTTTCCCAATGACATGGAATTATTCTGTAGATATTTACTATATGAAGGAAGGGTTGAGAAACCATCACTAGTGTCATCATTATTCAGTACCCAAACAAGCTAGTGACTATGAAAATCTAGTTACAAGAGTCCCTGTGATTGTTGCACACAAGATTCTAGGATCAGAATTTTAGGGACATCTTTATCACTTTCTTCCTTGGTTGGGAGAAAATCAGAAATGACAAGATCTTAAATATCTACCTACATTTACTGAGCATCTCTTGTGCCAGCCACTATGCTCTATCCTAGGGACATGAGATTGAATATGACATAATCATTGCTTTCATGGTACTCAGTCTAAGGAGGGTGTTGGTCAGTGTGTCTGAACCTTGGTTGTAGATTACAGTCACCTGGAGATCTTAAAAAATTCTCATATCCAAGTTGTACCCCTAGTTCAATGAAATTAGAATCTCTGGGGATAGAACCCAGACCTCAGTATATTTTAAAGCTCCCTAGCTTATTCTAAAATGGAACTGAGGTTCAGAAACAGTAGGGAAGTGGGAAAGAGACAAATCTATAAAGGGAAATTTTAGATTAAAACATGAAAAGTGTTCCATAAAGGTAAAAAAAAAAAAAGCCAACTCTAACATCCAAGAGAACTCTGTCTGCATCATTTGGGAGTATTAGAAGAGTACTGACAAATGGTGAACTCTGGAAATAAGAATGAGGGTTGTATACACATTTTCTGATGGAACAAATTTCCCTGTGCATATTAATCTTTATTGGTGATTTTGCGGGTTTAAAATTGAGAGTTGGTCATTTGTGCACTATGCTTTCTACTACTTTGGGTTTTTTTTTGCCCCCCTGCCCTTTCTTTATTACAAACTCTGGCACATATATGGTACACTGAATGCTAGGTGTGGGTTAGTGGTTGCTAATATATTAAAATAAAAAGGGGAAATGAAAGCTTACTTTCTGCTTGTGAGAAAAGCACATTAATATAATATGTGGTATGATCAAGTGGCTAAACTTAGACCTGAAAATAATAATTTAAAAGACTCATTTACTGTATTATGTATTAAATTGCTCTTTCTAAATACATTAACTATGATTCTTGAAACACTCCTCTAAGAAAAGCATGATTGCCTCTGGTTAACGGATGGAGAAACTGAGGGGATATAACTAACTTGCAAAACCTATATGTCTATTTGGTGCCATAGGTAGGATTCAAATCCATGTCAGTCTGACTTGATAGTGCTGCCTCCCATTTTCTATTTCAGCTTGTTATATCTGACTTAGTTGAAGTGGGAATGTTGATGTACTTATGGGATACATCTCGATACCACACTGAAACAATGCAGCTGGTAACTAATTTAGTGTTTCTACCAACACCACTGCCACCATCACTATCACTGTGTGTTTGGATCTGTTGGATAAACTCTTGAATAAATCTCAATGGAAGGGTAAGAAAGGGGTAGGGAGAAGTGGTTTGAGGATTCACTGTTATGGAGGAACCAGCTTGCAGAATATGAAACAATTTGGCTATAAAGCAACTGTGGTAACTTTCATGTAGAGACTCATTGCCACGGCATCGTTAAAGTGATCTCAGCTTTTGGAAAATTCTTTTCAAATTCTTTTAAAACAGAATGAAAACCAACCTAAATGCTAAAAAGCAAACAAACCAATAAAAAAGAAGCCAAGTGCTTCTGTCTGTTTCCCCTTAAAATTCATATGTTGAAATCCTAACCCTCCATATGATGATATTAGGATGGTGGGCTTTTGGGAGATGATTTGTCCATGAGGGCAGAGCCCTTGTTAATAGAATTAGTACCTTCATGAAAGAGAAACCCCAGAGAGCTCCCTCACCCCTTCTGCCATGTGATTACACAATAGGGGGAAACCTATGTATGAACCAGGAAACAGTCCTTTACCAGACACAGAATTTGCCAGTGCCTTGATATGGGACTTCTATCCCTCCAGCACTGTGAGAAGTCAATTTTTGTTTTATTACACCTAGTCTGTGGCAATCTATTATAGAAGCCTGAACAGATTAATGCCTAGGGGTTACCACATTTTCTCTTTTCTCTTGAAGAATACTAGTGAATCTGGTTTTTTTTTGTTTGTTTGTTTTAAATTATTGTAGTAGAGTAATAGTTAGTAGTAACCCCTGTGTTATTTGACCACAGGAATTCACATTTCTTTGTCTCTTTCTAGCAATATTCAGGCAACAGTAGAACCTTTGTATGCAGATTGCCCACAGGTAGGATGGTTATGGCAGGGAACTAGAAAGACATGACATCTCACAGATTTTGAGTTTCTAAATAGATTCAGAAAAAAGGATTTGAGCTTCATCAACATTATTTTTAGTACAAGCACAGCTAAAATTTATACTATAAACCAGGGGCATCCAATCTTTTGGTATCTCTGTGCTACACTGGAAGAAGAGTTGTCATGAGCCACATATTCAATACATTGCAACATGTAATAATGAAAAAAATCTCATAATGTTTTAAGTAAATTTACGATTTTGTGTTGGGCCACATTCATAGACATCCTGAACTGCATGTAGCTACAGGCTGCAGGTTGGACACCCCTGCTATAAACCAATAGTTTGCCATCTTGTCCTTATATCAGCATCATCTGGGGATGTGTTAAAACCTACCAGTGTCTGGACTTGTAAAGACTCAGTTTTACTTGATTTTGGTGGGAATAAATAAATAAATAAATAAATAAATAAATAAATGCATATGTGTCCAGATAATGCTAATGTGCAACCAGGGTGGAGAACCACTACCTTAAAACAGTTGTGTCAAAACTTTGTTGTACATTAAAAATTGCTTTGAGAGCTTTAAAATCCACAATGTCAGGGTTGCATTCACACTAATGTAATTAGAATGTGTGGAGGTAGGACTTGAGTGCTTTAATCAGTAAGTTTGGAAAGTATTCTTGATGAGAGTTCTATTGCATTATACTTAGAAGTTTTCACAGGTTAGCAAGTGAGAGGAGAGGTAAAAGAGAGAGAGAGAGAGAGAGAGAGAGAGAGAGAGAGAGAGAGAGAGAGAGAGAGAGAGACTTACACATTGATGTGTTTTTGAGAAGGGGATCTGTGATACCTGCATCCTGCATCCTGCATCCCCCATCCCCACCAAGTCGTGTAGTGGTATGAGCAGTGATGTGCTGGAAAATGTTTAACAGATGACTATCCAAGAAAAAAAAGCCCTCATTTGTGGTGTTTGCCACTTTATGTGGTGCAAATACTCCCACTCTGCATGGCCTATTTCAAGTTGCCAATACAGCATCAATTGGCTCTAGTGAGTTCATATGAGCTTTTCTAGCATGCTACTGGGTATGAGCACAATAAATCCTTCACATAAGTTTGGGAATCTGACAGCAAAGAGACATGTGCTTCATTTCTAGGCTTGAATCAGAAAAGAGACGAAAGATAATGATTCCCAATAATGTGTCTGTAATCTTGAGTAGAAGTGGTGGCACATGTAGGAGGGTCTAGGTAGCAAAGCAATGATACCACTTCTCTTGTTTATTGTCACTTCCTAGTGGTATAAGAAAAGATTCTGATTTTTCCTGTACTTGAGAGGATTACAGAAGTGACTAAACATGAACTGGAAGAGCTTAAGGGGCCTTGAAGTTAGGATGAGAAACCCATGAAGAATTTTGAGTGATTGGCTACTGAAGTACACATAGAAATAAGCTACAGATGCATATGTAGAGGCTGCCAATAAGGACAAAAACCAATAACCATTGAGAATCAGAGACCTCCTCCTGCAGCCATGATACTACTAATTTCTATGGCCTATAATCAGAAAGGCCCAAGGAAACAGAAAAGGTGGTAGCTGTTAATCATTGCAGTGATTAAAAGTTATTATAGGGATCACAGCCAGAATCTCTCTCTAGCTCTCTTATTTCTTGCCGGAGCCAAAGAGAGAGAGAGAGAGAGAGAGAGGAAACAGTTTTAGGTTTATCTTATTAGAGCTATTGAAATGATGCAGTAGGACATTTTTCTCCTTTCAACTGTGAAAGAAACATGTAGCAATCTTTTGCAAATTTACTCTGACAAAGAACAGCATGACCTAAGTTCATTGCCGCAACTTTACCAAAGGTTTATATAAGTAGGACAAGATGGAACACCTTATTAAAAGGTCATGTGCAGACAAACTGCTTAAAACAGGGCTTTAATAGCAGACTTCTTTTGCCCTCTCTCAGGGATGTGCATTGCTGGACCTCTCATCTGCCATTTGAAGTTGCCCAGGCCCTCACTGAGTACCTGGTAGCATTTAAACTAGTTCTGGTCTTGTATACTGTGAGTCTTACATACTGTCACTGGTAGGAACAATTTTGTTAGGAGAGGCTGAACAACAGAAAGAACACAAGATTGGGGATGGGTAGATCTAAATTATCATCCTGGGTCCATATCAGCTGTGTGATCATGAGCAAATCTGTTTTTGTAAATATTGTTTTATTGGAACACAACCATGCCCGTTCATTGACTTATAACCTATGGCTGCTTTCACATTCCAATGGCAGAGTTGAGTAGTTGCAACAGAGACATTCTGGCTTGTAAAGCTGAAAATATTTACCATCTGGCCCTTTATAGAAAAAGTTTGTTGATTCCTGCTCCATAATGGGATTAGTGTCCACACAATTATTTAGGTGTCAAATTGGAATCATTCTTATTCGTGTCTTTCTCTGATACTTCCATATCAATTCTTCAGTAACTCTTTCACCTGTTAGAAAAATGTCAGATTCTGATGTCTAATCATCACCACTAGTCTGAATCACCATAACTTCTGTTTTCCCTGGTCTTCTCTTGCCTAGATCAGTGTCCCTGCTTTTACTCCTGTCTTGTTTACAACCTGTTCTCAATATAGCAGGTGGAATGATCCTTTGAAAACGCCAGATTACGTCACTTTCTTGTCCAAAATCCACAATGGTTTCCGGGACTTCCGGCCAAGATGGAGGCGTAGGTGGGAACACTGTACCTCCTCTCACAATCAAGATTAAGGACAACAAATATTTATAAACAATAACACAACCAGAACACAGAAAATTGAAATACGGAAGTCGACAACCATTCAACCCGACCGGTAAGAGGGGCGGAGTCGGCAGGCGGCGGAGAGGGAAAGCGGCAGGAAAACGAGGTGGCTGCCAGGCTCGGCAGCGCCAAGCGGTGTAGGTGGCGTGGAGCTTGCAGACCCCAGACACGGGGAGGAGACGAGCAGAGCATGCAAGGCACGCAGGGCAGTTGGCCAACCGTGGACACACATTTGCGTGCAGATAAACTAGGCAAGAGCGGGCAGTGAGATGGACCGCACAGCACAGGGCCCCAGCAACGGGAAATAAAGCCTAAAAACACCGATTGAAAAGGTGCCGGGAGAGGCTCCCAGCCTCACAGGAGAGGTCGCTGGGGAGACCCGCAAGGTCCCGGAGCGTGCATAGGCCTGCTTACCTGGGAACCAGCACCAGGGGGCTCCAGATTGCTTGTGGGAGGCAGCAGAGGTGACGCAAACTCGAGAGAGCGCTAACGGGCGCCATTGTTCCCTCTCTGACCGCGCCCCCA
>PVKM010001353.1:0-79416 GCA_004027735.1 Carollia perspicillata | reverse complement strand
TGTGGGATATGTGAGGCAAAAACAAAACAAATCAAGGAACTCATCTCTGTGTTGACTCCTGAAGCTCTGAAGTCCCTCAACAGTCTATTGTCTTATCTCCATGTTTAAGAATCTTTATTTTTTGCCCTCGCTTGTGTAGCTCAGTTGATTGAGCATGGTCATGTGACCCAAAGGGTTGCTGGTTTGATTCCCAGTTAGGGCATATGCCTGGGTGGTGAGCCAGGTCCCCAGTAGGGGATGTACAAGAGGCAACCACACATTGATGTTTCTTTCCCTCTTTTTCTCCTTCCCCTCTTCTCTCTCTAAAATAAATAAATAAATAAAATCTTTAAAAAATAATCTTTATTTTTCCCTGGCTGGTGTGGCTCAGTGGATTGAGTGCTGGCCTGAGAACTGAGGGGTTGCCGCTTCAATTCCCAGTTAGGACATATGGCTGGGTTGTTGGCCAGGTTCTCAGCTGGGAGTGTGCAAGAAGCAACCACACATTGATGTTTCTCTCCCTCTTTTTTCCCTTCTTTCCCCTTTCTCTAAAAATAAATAAATAAAATCTTTTTTAAAAAAGAATGTTTATTTTGTTTGTTTTATATAGAATGCTCAGGACATTAAGTTGTACTTAGCAATAGAAATAAAGAAAAGAATGTCTAGGACAAGGGTTTAATCTCCAAAATATACAAAGAACTTACATGATACTACTCTAAGAAGATAAGCAACCCAATTAAAAAATGGGCAAAGGACTTGCACAGATGCTTCTCCAAGGAAGACATACAGAGGATCCAGAGACAAAGATATGAAAAGATATCGCTAGCCATCGGAGAAATGCAAATTAAAACCACAATGAGATACCACTTTACACCAGTCAGAATGGCCATCATAAACAAAGCAACAAACAACAAGTGCTGGAAAGGTTGTGAAGAAAAGAGAACCCTGGTTCACTGCTGGTGGGATTACAGAATGGTACAACCACTATGGAAAACAGTATGGAATTTTCTAAGAAAACTAAAAATGGATCTGCCTTTTGACCCAGCAATTCCACCGCTAGGATTATACCCTAACTACCCTGAAACACCAATCCGAAAGAACCTATGCACCCCAATGTTCATAGCAGCACAATTTACCATAGCCAAGTGCTGCAAGCAACCTAGGTGCCCATCAATAAATGAATGGATCAAAAAACTATGGTACATATACACAATGGAATTCTATGCAGCAGAAAGAAAGAAGGAGCTCCTACCCTATGCAACAGCATGGATGGAACTAGAAAGCATTATGCTGAGTGAAATAAGCCAGGCGGTGAAAGACAAATACCATATGATCTCATCTTTAACAGGAACCTAAGCAACAAAACAAACAAGCAAGCAAAATATAACCAAAGACACTGAAATAGAGAACAGGCTGACAGTGACCAGAGGGGAGAGGGGAGGGGATTTCAGGGGAAAAAGGGAGGGGATTACAGGAACAAATATAAAGGACACATGGACAAAACTAAGGGGGGTGGAAATGGGAGGGAGGTGGGGAGAACTGGGGAGGTGGACTGGCATGGGAGTAAAAGACAGAAAACTGTATTTGAACAATAATTAAAATTAAAAAAAGAAAAGAAGAATGTGTACACTGTCTTTTTCCTTTATTATATTTTGATTGTAATTTTTTGCCATTTTAATCTCTATGTATGCTTTGTTAATTATGCACTTAATTTATGCTACAGTCAATATGAAAAATGTCATTAACACAGAACTATTGATAAGTTATTTCTGAGAATAAATATATTTCATTACCTTGACAAATAGAAATACAGATAATTGGTTCATGGGCTCTCAAATGTGAGACTGTGTGAGGCAGATAGCACACGAGAGGAAGAGTGAAGTCGTAGTATTTGTTATCAGTCTAATGTGAAGCTGGGTACAAGGGCATGTTTCTACTAACTGAGGAAAGGCTGCCATTGCCTGGATTTAGCAATTGTTAGCATTGACTACTTGAGGGATCATTCATTTAGAATGATAGTCTTGAGAGTACCTTGTTCATGGGTAACTATTGATCTGGTCCATGTCTCTCGATCCTGCTTGAAAAACACAGATCTTATTCTAATACATACTTTTCTATGTTTCTGGGATCATCCCCTATGACATAGCTACTTTTATGTATTTCTAAAAGTTGGAGGTAGTTTTCATTTTTTCTAGCACTTTATTTTACACAGTTTCTATATTCCCAGTTAAATTTCATCTAAAGTCAAACAAGAGTAAATATGCATATTTTATTCTTTTAAGAATCAAGTTGCAGTGAACTCTTAAAATTTGTTTGCAAATTTACTTCCCTGGGATATATTCCCAAAGAAAGGTTACTTGAATTTACCTAAGACCATAATGTTTGACTTGAAAGATCTCAAGACTCCCTAGAATTACTAGGAACATATTCACTGAATTTCCCCAAGAAGAACTAACTCTAGGCAAAGCTCCTAAACCACAAGACTCAAATCTTTCCTGCTAGCTCATTTTCTCTGGAGGAAACTTTCTAATTTATTTTCCATCTGGAAGACTTTGCTGAGTTGGAGTTCATAGCGATGCATCCTCATGGCATATATCAGTGTCCTGGCACATAACCTGTCTGTGGATAGATTTCATCAGAACTAATGGGAAGATGAATGTGTTTACCTCTCAATCCAGAGCTGTTCCTCACTGAAGTTGCTCTGTCATTTAGATATAAGTCAAAAGATAAAATTATACCATGGACAGATGGAGGGTAACCAGGATGCAAATTTATTAATTATGTCTTCTATAATTAAAATGAGATGTCACACACACACAATAAACAAACAAACAAACAAGCCTATATTAGAACGAGCAACCTCTCTATGTTGTCATTTGTTTTCTGTGATGTTAGCTGTATCTCAGGCATAAGTGGATTGATGATTTTGCTAGTGTGTCAAAACTCTATGTAGAAAAGTGGTAAATGTTTTTTGGGCTTCATGTAAATTTCATGATGTCCCGCATTAATAACCTGCTGTGTTAGTTATGATAAGATTTATTAACAACTTAGAGACAGGCTATTAGCAGAAGAAATGAGATACCTCAAATCTGGGTAGGAGAAAAAAGAAAGTTGCCCAGCTAGCAGGTTGAATGTGCTACACGAAACCTTCCAAAAGGGGGAGCTCCACTTCTGTGCCAATTTACAAGTTTACATTAGTGCAAGTGGGTGGGAGGAGAGACTTATTTACTAAGTAAAAGCAACTATTATGGGACATCATTAGGACCATCATTGGGAGACCTTGGGAGCTCATCTTGGGAGTTTTGTAGCATGGTCACTAACATTAACCAGAGGACTTACTATTTCTCCAGCCACCCAATCCAGCTGGGCCCGACTACTAGGAAGTAGGAAGTCAAGGAAGCCTGATCATTTTTTTTCTGAGACCAAAGCTTTGTGTCTTTTACTGTATGAAAATCACAATCCATTTGTACTGGTCCATCTCCACCATGCGAAAGGTGCTGTCAGAGCATCTTTCTCTGGCTACCAGGCCAATGCCCATCAATATCCACTTCTAATGAATTCTCTTCTATTTGCTTTATACAACACCTTTATTTTTCTTTTAAAGAAGAATCCAATGTGTGATTACCATTTATTCTCCAAGCACTATATTAGATGCTAGACATCAATGTATTACTTTAACTGTTGTAATTCTAGGATGAAGGTATTGATTTACCCAGTTTTATGTGAGGAAACTGTGACCCAAAGTTAGATACCAAGTCGAAACAATGTGTCCTGATACCACAGAGTTATAGGAAGACAGAGATGATAAAGGAGTTTACAAATACATAAACAAGAAATTTAGAGACTAAAAAGTACTACGAAGGGGATGAAACAGGGTGATGCGATGCAGAGTCACTGGAAGGAGTGCTGATTTACCTTGGGTGGTCAGGGGAAGCCTCATTAAGAAGGGTCTGAGACGTGGCTGAAGAAAAAGAACAAGTTCAGAGAGGGCTGGGAGATGAGTCTCAAAAGAAGGGCAGAGGTCAAAGGTCATTAGAAGGAAATGAGCCTAACATGCTTGAGAAAGATAAAGGAGACCAGAC
Source organism: Carollia perspicillata (assembly GCA_004027735.1). Classification (NCBI taxonomy): domain Eukaryota; kingdom Metazoa; phylum Chordata; class Mammalia; order Chiroptera; family Phyllostomidae; genus Carollia; species Carollia perspicillata. The sequence continues at coordinate 75,355 of PVKM010001353.1, read as the reverse complement.
CCATGGAGATGGTAATGAAGAAGGTGGAGAGGAGGTATATGGATCAGACTCGGTAAGGGGTTTACATTTTAGTTGTAAAGAACAACCAGTCTGCATTCCTGACATGGCTCACATGTCAAGCCTTGTTTAAACAGCTTTACATACATTTAGTCATTTTATCTTCATAGCAATCGAACTAGTATTATTATTACCAGTCTCATTTTACAAATGAGAAAACTGAAGCACAGAGAGTGAAGTAACTAGTAGTCGGAATGTACTGGGCACCAACTGGAAAAATTAGAGCAGAGTAGTAACAGAATATGATTTGCATTTAAAAATAAAACTTTGACTGCTCTGTGAAAAGTAGATTAGGGAATTTGGGCAAGAGATGATGGTAGACTCTTCTCTGGTATTAATAATAATAGGGGAAATCGAGTTTAAGGGTTTTGTTTATATTTTGTACTGCTGCTGGATGGAGGTAGGAAATGAAATTAAATGAGAAATCAGGACAGACTTCTGGGTTCCTTGTTTGAACAACCAGAAAGAAGGCAGTGTCCTATGTGACAGTAAATGGAGGGAATTCAGGAGGAGCAGGTTAGGACATCGTGAAGTGGTCATATTAAGACAGTGACACTTACTAGATATTCCAGGGGCGTCAAATAGGCAGACGGGTACGCGTTGTTTGGAACTCACTGGGGAGATTACATAGTGTTTGTGTGCACATGAAGCCTAAGGCTTTGGTGAACGAACGTTTTCATAAATAGATCTGGGAACAAAGTTTGTTTTTGTGGTAGATGCCTGAGCAGGGTTTTTCTGCTCCTTGCTTAAGGTCATGGTAAGGATTCATATGTTTCTTCTAAGAAAAAAAATGTTTAGTCTCCTGATGAAGCATCCCTTCTAGCATCAGGAGAGGGAGGTGCCCTTTTTTAGGTTTTTCTCTTTTGGATTCATTCAGCTATAGACTCACATATTTTAGCATTTCATTGCCTCTGACATTAGTCAGTACATCACTATAGAAGTTCAAGGGGAATGTTGTTTAAAAACATTTTAGCTTAGTCCACTCATGGGAACAGGAATGGTACAAGGCAAGTATGAACTTTTGAAAGATGATAGCTACCCAAACACAAACAGTATTTTTTAAAAAGTTCAAACCAAGCATACTTAAAATGGACAATGATAAGTTGGGGATTTGGGAGATTTTCTATGTTCTATGATGTGAATAGTTCAATAATTACTTTCTTAGGTGCTAGTTTATAATGTGTTTGTTTATGCCTGGATGGTTCTCCCATCAAATTGAATTTGTTTTTCAAACATTCAGCAAAATCTCAACAACCATGCAGGTTGGACGTCTTGGGCTCGCCTTACATTGCGTTTGTAAGCATCTCTTCCTGAGCTCTATAATATGAAGGCACTTGGCTATGACAGCAATAACGTGTCAGCCACTAAACTCCATCACATTTTTATTTATTTATTTATTTATTTTTAATGCAAAAGTATTAGTACCTTTTATTTATTTATTTATTTATTTATTTATTTATTTATTGCATTTTATACTGTTTTTATTTTAATTGTTTTTCAGTACAGTTTTCTGTCTTTTACTCCCATCCCAGACCACCCCCCAGTGCTCCCCACCTCCCTCCCCTTTCAACCCCCCTTAGTTTTTGTCCATGTGTCCTTTATACTTGTTCCTATAATCCCCTCCCCTTTTCCCTGAAATTCCCTCCCCTCTCCCCTCTGGAAACTCCATCACATTTTTAGATGTTTATATCCAATAATAATATTCTGTGAAAATTCAGAGATATTTTTTCTTTAATTTTAGGAGGAGAAATTTAAAATATTGTAGTAATATCCCTGACATCAGAATGCATCTTTCAATTATAATCAGCAGTGTGTTTTGTTTCTTAGTGATGTATAAAATAGCTGTGTGTTTTATAATTGATGGCATTTTATATTGCTGAAAGCCACTAGTGAACAGGCTTAACATCCAATTACTGACAGAGAAGCAACATGTAGAGAAAGGAAATGGATATTTAGTGACAATATTGGAATTAAGGATATATAATGATAATTGTTGGTAGGGTGTTTCTTGATTTTGGTGCTTTTTTGATAACTAATTCATTACTTAAAAAATGATATTTCATTGATTATGCTATTATAGTTGTCCCAATTTTTCCCTCTTTGCCCCGCTCCACTCAGCATTCTCCACTCCCTCGGGCTATTCCCCCATCATTGTTCATGTCCATGGGTCATGCGTATAAGTTCTTTGGCTGCTCAGGTTCCTGTACTGCACTTTACACCCCCATGTTACATTCTGTAACTTCCTCTTTGTACTTCTTAGTTCCCCCGTACTCCCCTCCCATCTGGCAGCCATCAAAATGCTCCCCGTGTCTATGATTCCATCTCTGTTCTTGTTTGCTTAGTTTGTTTTTAGATTCAGTTGTTGATAGATATATATTTATTGCCATTTTATTGTTCATAGTTTCGATCTTTTTCTTAAATAAATACCTTTAAAATGTCATATAATACTGGTTAGGTGATGATGAACTCCTTTAGTTTTTTCTTGTCTGGGAAGCTCTTTGTCTGCCCTTTGATTTTAGATGATATTTTGCTGGGTAGAGCAATCTTGCCTATAAGCCCCTGCTTTTCAAAACTGAATATTTCTTGCCAGTCCCTTCTAGCCTGCAAAGTTTCTTTTGAGAAATCAGCTGATAGTCTAATGGAAACTCCCCTGTAGGTAACTAATAGATTTTCTCTTGCTGCTTTTAAGAATCTCTCTTCATCTTCAAACTCTGTATTTTAAATTATGATGTGTCTTGGAGTGGGCCTCTTTGTATCCATCTTGTACTTCTTATTGGGGATCCCCAAAGCAATTTTTATAGTTAAATATGAATTATTTTATTAAAATTTTTATTAAATATTCTTAAATTTGAATTTCAAGGAGATGCATTTTGACCTTTTGATCGTGACAGAATTTACTCTTTATTCTACTTAACTAATTCACTCTGTGTCCAGTGACTTGAGAAATAAAACAAGATACAAATTAAAATTCTCAAGTTAAAAAATTTTTAGATCCAAGATGATCCCTACTTATTAGATAGTCAGGAATTATTGGCTTATTTTTGGAGGTTGAGAGATACAATTAATAGATTCTCCTCATGACCATTTATAATACTAAATTTTTCATTAATGTTTTCATCTTTAAATGATGGGCTCAATAACTTATTCCCCAGTACTTGTTGATGGTTTTCTGTGTCCTGTGCTTTGCAGTCTATGCCTTGATAAAGGCAATTTGACAAACAGAATCATCTGGATTGTGTGGGACATTTGTCAATATTGGATTTATGGGGGATAGCATTTGCCCTAGTCATGTTCTAAAACCTTGGCTCCGAGTCCATCAATCTGCCTATAAAGGACAACCCTATTTCTAAAGTGATAGAGTCTATTTGTAGTAGTGCAGTCAGTTAGAAAAGCTGCCTATGAAATCAAGAAAAGAGAAAAAGGTGAAAAATAGGGATATAAATTTGTTAAGATCTTCAGAAGAGCTTAGTTTTCTAAACAGTGCTAGATAGTATCCTACCTCTTCTGCCTCTTAAGACAATATAAGCATTTTGAAGAGCCAATCTTTTTTAATCCCTCCCCACCCCCTGCCTTAAGCAAACAGCATTTCAGCAGTGTATTTGAAGATGTACTTTTATCACTAGAGAAAAACTTTTCAAGGAGCAATGGGCCTATGGTATTTTCCCCCACATTGTGTAGGATGGTAATGTTGGTGGGTTTTGCATGTATTGTTTCTATCATGATGAGACTCGTATTTTTCTCTCCATTACTTTATTCCTGGTGCAAGACACATTTCCACCATTCTCCTGGGGCCACAGAACATGTCAAGATAAGACAATACAAGAGGCTTTTGCTCGAGAAAAAATAGATATTTTTTAGCATAATATACCAGATACTTCATAAAAGTGATTGACAATATTAACAAGAGAAAGATGAGTTTTTCTAGTAGCTGTTTCACTATGAGGTTAGGCCTGAAGGGTCATTTCGTTATTTCCCCTTCTGTAGGTAGAACCTTAGTGGTGAATTATTCCCATCTTTGATAATAGCACCAAAAGCAAATGAGTGAGGGTTTTAGTATCTCTTCCCTCGTAACACCCATCAGTCCCCACTCTGAACAGGCAAAAAAAAATTTATATTTATTAATAAAATGCTTGTTTTATAAGTGATGCTTTAATAAGTCTACTAGCTTCCACCTCCCAGCCCACCCACACTTAACAGATTACTGCTCCTGAATACCATTTATGTATGAATTCTGGAATAGTTCCAACTCCTGTCAATTCCATTGAGTGATAACTCAGCCTTAATGGAAACTTGGGAAAGCAGCTGTGAGAAAAAGGAGTTGGATCTTCCAAGATAGGCATAGGAATGAAAAGGCACCGTGTAGAGAACAGAGCAGAGGTGGCGGAAGAGGGGAGTATGGGAATGAGATCGGAGGGTCTTCTCTCTGAAACCTGCCAAGGTGAGCTCTGTGCAGACTGAGAGAGATGACTGGAGAGAAAATTAAAATGTTGTTTTACATATCTCCCAAAATTCTGTATATGGTTGGTTGTTTAATTGCAAGGACTTCTTAATAACGTACTGACCCGTCCCTGTCTTCCAGATGGCAAGGGCATGGCTACAGAGCCACACAATCATAGGGATCATAGGTAATAACATGGTAAATAATGGTTGCTAAAACTGGCAAAAGAGGTCCATATTTGGCACTAACTCAATCAAAGGCAAATGACTTTGACTTAGTCGAAGACTTGATTTGGTGAATTTCCATTTCTTCAAATGTAAAATAGGGGTATTGGATTAGATAGCTCCTAAAGTACCTTTATTTCCTTAGAGTTTTCAGTGTTTGTACTTAAATTCTGTTTACTAGTTGTGTAATATCTAGTGATTACTTACACTTATGTCTCAGTTTCCCTAATGTGGGTAAATTAAAATGCTAATAGCATCTTTTCGTAGTTAAATAAGAAATGTATGACGCAGTGAGGAGAGCACGGTAGGCACTCACAGGAGCGCTTCTGAGAGTATTGGTCTGTGGTTATCCATTTCAGCCTGTGGATTTTATAAGCTACAATCAGACCAAGACTTTCTCTGAAGTTGTATAAACTTTCTACTTCTTCTTAGTCATATCCTTTAGTATAATTAATAATGATGTAATAATTTGGAAGTAGTACAATTCTACTGTTCCTTAGAATTGATCATTTTTCTGGATACTTTATAGTCCTTTTTTCAGTAACTTGAATTTGATGCTAAAATTTTAAGTACATTGAAAGATTTGATGAATTGGGTGATAGGTAATGAAGTAACAGTGAAAAGAAAGTGGAATATGCACCTATATGAGTAAGTAACACAGACATTTTTATGTCATCACAGGTATCAGAGTTGTTATGCTTCAAGGGGCCACATTTGAACTAGACTTTCAGGGCTACTAGATACTGATTTGAGCCAGTCTTCTACACTCCTGAGCTCATAAGGAAGTCACTTTATCTCAAGAGATATTTATTATATAAATCACACTCGCGAGTGGGCATAGAGGAAATGGGAAACACCAGACATAATTGGTGTAGGAAGGACTTCGAGACCAGGCAGCACTGATGCTAGGCACGTGACAACTTGGATCCCCTGGGGTTTGTTGGAATCACCAAAATTTTATTAATAGCCTTTATCAGGAACCATTTGAAATCTAGAGGTTATTTTAAATGTAAAAACTATTTTTCTAATTATATAATTAGTTTAAGATGGAGCAGTCATAATTTTCTTCTGCTATTTTCAGAAACCAACATCTAAAATGCAAAGCATTTCAAAGGACTTAAAGTAAAAGTTAAAGTTGCTTTAAGAAAAATATGTTTTTGTTTGGCTGTCATGGTGACCTAAGCATTCCTCCAGTTGGTTATAATACTTAAGAATGGAGAGATTCCAAACAAAATATAGGTCTCTGTCTTTGAAGAGTGTTGTAGCAGCCACTGTCTGTTGGAGCCAAGCCTTGCAGTGTGAGGATGGCTGCAATTCCCACCACTCCCCACTGTTTTTCTCATGCTGAGGTCAAAAGCTATGTATTCTTTTGAGTTGTCTTTGCTCTGCTGTTTTTCTTGCAAGTGGAATATATTGTTTTATTCACCTATATTACTTGCTTAATCCCTGTGGACACCTGTGTTTGCATCATGATCGAGCATGGCATGTCCATTTTTTATGTTTAGTTTTTAAATATTCCTTCATGTCTAATTTGTTTGCATCTTTAAATATTGATAGGGTAAAGGATGCTCTTCAGGGATACATGCATTTTAAAGAAGGAGAGACTAACCTCAGTAAAACTCGTAATGACATAAATGTGGCTAGCCATACATTGAGCACTACCAGCACCCTTCTCTGAAAGCCATTTCTAATGGATACACAACCTCATCGAGACATGATGAGGGGGCTTAAGCTCCAGCATCCTTCTTATGAGATCTTTGCACATTGGTTCAAAGGCCCCATAACCAGAAGTGTATTTGTTGTGTTTGAACATCTGTCTTCCTAGCTGAGGTGAGTGCAATATCCAGGAAACGTGTTGAAGATAGCAGGGTAGGGGAAGAGGACTGAGAGACAAAGTTTTCAGGGTGAATGGGAGTTGCAGTGTATCAGCTGACCAATTCAGAGGTATTTACCCAAGACCTGTTCTGTAGGCCATGGTAGCTATGCGCTCACTACCACAGTATACTCCAAAGGGGGTGTTTTATGCTTTAGTTATGAGGGAAAAGGAATTAGTGAAATAAGACTGCTTGATTTTTTAAACCAGAAATTTCAAGTGACTGAATGAAAAAGGTAATGATTCCTATGGGGTAGTTTTATTTTTAAGCTCATAATTAATTTCTATTTGATAATAGTTGTAGACCTCCCATAGCACTTTACCTTCAGTGAGGGTATAGCTTTATTTTTTTAAAAATAAGTTCTGTTAGTTTTATAGACAAAGAGAACTGTCTTTTCCTTTTTCTTCTTCACAAATGAAGAAACCAAAGTGAACTTCTATGGAAGCTGATTTATTGGTTTAGTCAGTTATAACACAAATGGGTATAAACAGAGAGTGTGTGCTTTTGAGACGAAAGCCAAACCATAATAAAACCTGTCCTAAGTGTCACCTCCAGCAGACAGCACCCTCTTGCCTTACGTTATTCCACATTGGTCTATTTGTTCTTTAAAATGCCATCAATGGCTGCTACAAAGAAACTAATCTATTTTAACTAGTCTCCCAGGCAGTCACTTTAATCTTGGGTTTATGTTACTCTTTTTATCACTCTATTCATTTTACCTCTGAATTTATAGTTATCAGATTTATAAAAGTGACCCAGAGGCCTGGTCGTTACAAGTAAAATCAGTGCGCTCCGTACTGAGTTCATCATCTGCTCTTTCTCTATAGAAAGTTCCCTTCTATCTCTTAAAGTAAGTTAGCTATAAATCCTAAATATTAAAAATTTCTTTGGTTACAGGCAAAATTGAAAGTAGACTGATTGGTTCTTCATAGATGACTTTCAGATATAGAAATACATGGACTTTCACATACAGAAATATTTTCTAATAATGAATTTCTTTACCTTTCACTATCTCAAAGAAAAACAAGCATAAACCGAGATCCAGGCAAAGAACTAAGCAAAGCAGTATAACAAATACAAATAGAGGGCCAGAGGAGGGTTAATATAGTTTCTGTTATACTTCTAATATTCTAGTTTCAGTTTTCTTCAAAACAGTGATAGATTTACCCTTTTATCTTACTCTTATCTTAAATATTTTTCTATGATTGCAGTGGTGCCTTTGGTACTTAAAGTTTCGGACCTAGATTTCTTCATGGTTATCTTGGCCTAAGGAGAGAGGAAGCACTGCAGTCCATTCCAGTTTCCCCATTATATGTACACCTCACCCCCACACAGTGTTTGATTTAACATTTCGTAACAATACAGGAACAAGAATAAGAATCCAGCATTTTATTTTGTAAAGTCTTATACCTTTATGTGCTTAGAATCACACCTGACAATGCTAATTTTTAGAAAATGAGCACATTTGGAAGAAAATATCAAAGGGGAAAATATCTTTAAGTGAGAAATACCTTGCACTTAAGGACAGTATAAATGATTTACTGTAGACATCTACAGAAAGTTAAGAAGTATCTAGAAAAACTAATCAGAGTTCATCTAGTCTAAATAATAATCACTTAATAATAAATATAAAGTCAGTCACCAGTATGTGGAGTCCATTTGGCTCCAGCTTATTTCTTCACTCAGTCCCATTCTTCTGACTCATTCTTAGCCCAGGAATTAGGGCAAGTCCAGTAGGGATTCAGTTCATGTCATCAGAGGGTGCACTGCTGTACTCTCTTAGCTATTGGTATTGCCTATACTGTTAGCTTACACATGTGAATTATGCTAGAACTTGATATAACTGTGACATAAAAAGGATGACACTTTTGCATTTTGTAATCTTAGGGACAAAAATTCCCCCATGCTCGATCCCTATGTTGCCCAACTCCAAAGGGCTGCATTCTTGAGGTGTCTCACTTAGACTAGAGCAGGTTTTCTCAGCCCACTGACATTTCGGGGGGAGGAGTTAGTCTCAGGGATGAAGGGCCACTCATGATGAGTCATCAAAGGATATGGTTCCTAGGGAGCCTTTGGGCATTATTCTCCTGAAAGATACAGAACTCGCTGCTGTTCCAAAAATGCCTGAAAATTACATAGCTTGTCTCAAAACCAAGTAGCCAGAGGTTCTTAGTATTATCAAGGATTAGAACACCATTTGTTAATGTAGATAAAGCAAAACAAAACAAACAAAAATCCCACATCCTAACATATTTAAAGTGCTCACTAATTCGGATTTTTATTTTATCAATCATAAAGGCATCTCAGTAAACTTTAGATACAGTGACACATTATTTAAGCTACACGTTTGTTTATTTTATGGGTTCATGGCTTTCGCTGTGGCCTGCCAGGGGTTCAGGATCTGCAGTTGGGAACTGCTGAGATGAAATAACTGAAAACAGAGGGCCGTTCCCAGGCAGAACTTTGTTTCATTTTCCATTGCAAAGAGAAAACAGAAAATTGCTCTATAATGCTAGTTAATGGTTTAAGACAGCATATGAACAGAACATATTGAAAACTCTGCCTCTAGATGCACCAGGTCTGATGAAAGAATAAAATACCATTAAAAAAAAAAAACAATAGAAATTCATGCAATACCAGTCTCAATCTGAAGGATATATAGTTCCTGAAAGGCCTGCATAAGTAGATCAGGAACTACAGATAGGAATTGCCAGAGTCACTAGATCTTTGCAAATTTTTATATTGATAATTTTCAAACAAAAATAGAAAATAAATAACATAATAAAGTCTCATATACATATAATCCATCTTCAACAATTATCAACGTTTTATAAACTTTCATCTTCCTATTTTTTCCTAAATTATTTTAAAAACAAATTCCAGTCACCATACATTTTCAGAATATATTTAGTGGCTAGCAACTTTATTTGTATATGTAAATTTCCATGATCATAACTAATTATATTAACAATACCATCTATCCAATAACCATTCCATGTTCCATTTGCCCAATTATCTAAAATGCGTCTCATACAATTTGTTTAAATCAAAATTTAAACAAGGTCCCTAGATTGCTGAATGTTTATAATTTAGTCTTTTTCTCCATGACAGTCTCTTCTCACCTTTCTTCCTCTGTGCTCTTTATTTGTTGACAAAGCAGCTAGCTCTGGAAGAATTTGTCACATTCTGGATCTGTCTGGTTGTTTCTTTGTGGCATCATTTACTCATTCACCTTTTCCATCCATTCTCCAAAAATAGAGATTCTCCAAATTTCCTGTAAACTGCCAATCTAAAGTATTAATTTGATTCAGGTTCTGTCTGTCTTTTTCTTTTTTTTAACTCAAAAAAATTTCGAAAGTACTCCAGGAGGTGCTGTGAGCTTTCTACTGCATCACATTCAGAGGAAGCTCTATTTTCAATGATTAACGTCATTGAAAGGTTCATCGGTGGCTTCAGTTTTCTCAGCCCCAGATGTCTACTACAGGGCTTATTATCAATCTTTCACTGAACGATTATTATTGCCCAAATCCTTTCTTTCCTTTGAGGTATAGTATAGTTATTTTTAATTTTATTGTTCTTTGCCCAGGCTGGTGTGGCTCGCTGAATTGAGTGCAGGCCTACAAACCAAAGGGTCACTGGTTCGGTTCCCAGTCAAGGCATATGCCTGGTTTGTGGGCCAGGTCCCCAGTGGGGGGCATGCAGGAAGCAACCACACATTAATCTTTCTCTCCCTCTCTTTCTCCTTCCCTTCCCCTTTCTCTAAACATAAATAAAATCTTTAAAAAGTAATTTTATTATCTCTTCTGCCTTATAGCTGTAATTTTTCTATAAGGAACACCTTTCCTTCATGTAAAATTACCTGAAAATAAAGATCGTACAAGAATGGCAGAATAAAGATTTGATTATATGTTTTTATCTATTGAGTTGCAGAATAATGACTTTATATTTTAGTAACTTTAAAGTTGACCAATTATTTAAAAAAAAATTTGGTGTGCTCTAATCAGTTGTAAACATTATTCTTTCCTGTGCTTAAATTACCCCACTTTGACCAATAGGAGCTGTTGGCTCTTGTATCTTTTTTTAATATAACTAATAATATTTGAAATATTTCCTGGTTTTTGGTACAAGATGTCCAAATCCTTTTGAATATTCTCAGATCTGAACTTGCTCATTTTCCCCAAAGACCATTTTTTCTTTTAGTAGAAAGTGAAAATTCAATTATAAAATGAGGGCTCTTATGTTTGCCCACTGCTACTGAATTATCATTTTTTTAGACATACTCAGTGGACAGAACTTGAAAGTCCAAACTTTATCTAGAGAAACTATTTCATTAGTTCAGAGAAATATTGCTGTCAAATTTTAGATCATAGGACACTTACTTTCTTTGATTTTACATTCAGATCTGTTTTCTTTAGCCTGAAAATCTTAGTATCTAGGGGCATTAACGTAATTACTTAGTTCTTTTATCCTACAATATAAACATTATAGCCAACCTTTCTGCTAATGATAAGAACACTGAGTATGGTTTATGATTTCTTTTTGTCTTTAAGGTATATCCCACGAGGACTGTATAGTGAAAATATATTTTTATTTTTGATCTTTCAACATAATTTCTTTATTTGGTTATTTCACCAGTTTAACATACAGTTAGGTTCCTTTGTTTCAATGTCTTTTCAAAATGCAGGGGTGCTTTTCAGTCATTTAACTTTAGTTTTATTAGTTGCATAAAACATTCACAGTGCTCCAAAGTAAAAACTCAAAACAGAAGTCCAAGTTTCATCCCTATTCCTGCCTCCTCTAACATCTAACAATTTTAGGTAGTTTTGGTTTATTCTTTAAAAAATAATACATATGTATAAAATTAATACATACATACATGTATATATGCCTGGGTGTGAATCAGTGCCCACGCATAATGGTGTATTTGCGACTATGCACACACAAACACACATACCCATACACACATTTCTACCTCCTCTTTCTTGTATAAACAGTAATATACTATAAAAATTGTTTGCATGTTGTTGTTTTTTTTTCACCTAACGATTGTCCTCATTTATTTTTATAGCTTTAGAGTACTCCACTGAAGTTTATTCAAGCAGTCCCCTAATTACCGGCACTGATTTCCCTCAGTACTTTCATATTACACATACTGTTACACTGAATCATCTTTCCATATGACATTTGTACTATAGCAACATATTTTTGAGAGAGTTCCTAGTGATGGGATTGCTGAGATAGGGTCATTATATAGGCAATTTGCTAGAAATCAAATGACCTTGGGTCGTTTCATTTGGCGTTCTCACCAGTGGTGTGCGCGCGCCTGCATCCCAGCAGGCCAACCACGGAGTCCGCTTTCAACACTTTAGATGTTTGCCAGCCAGATTGGGGAGGAATTCAATCTGAAAATAGATTTAATTTGCTTTTTTACTATAAATGAGAGTAAGCATCTTTATATATTTGTCATGCTGTTGTTTCTTTCTTTCTTTTTAGCAAAAGTTCTCTATGGGGCTATTGTTTTTTTCTTCTCCAATATTAAATGCTCTGTGTGTTTTCTAGGATATTAAACTTTTATCTGTGAAATATTGATATTTTGTTTTCCAGTTCACAATTGTCTTTTCATTCTTATGGTGAGTGTGTGTGTGCTTGTTATGTAAAGTTTTTTTTTCTTTAATGCACATATATTTACTGGTCCCTTCCTTTGTATTGCCTCTAGGTATTGAATCATAATGAGGATCATGTTCTCCAGTCTGGTATATAAATGAATTTTTCCATTTTAATTCTAGTACACGTGGTCCTATTTTTCACATTTCAGTCTCTGATGCATTTGAAATGTATCCTGGCGTATGATGTGAGGAGTAATGCAAAGTTTTGCTCTTCCATATGACCATATACTTTCTCAGCACTCATATGACATGCTACTTTTTAAAACGTCCTTATGCCCTAGGGTCCATTTCTGGGTTTTCTACTATGTCTCACTGGTAAGTCTGGCCATTCATGTGCCAATATCAGAGAGTTTAATTATAGAAGCTTTGTAATATATTTTATTATCTGGGAGAAGTACACTTCCACTTCTTAGGGTTTCTCTGGCTATTACTGTTTGGTTACTTTTCCAAATGAACTTTAAAATGAACTTGTATAACTCTAGAAACAATTCTTATGGTGTTTTTATTGGGGTTGTATTAAATTTATAAAGTAACTTAGAGAAAAACTGTCATTTTTATAATGCTGTGTTTTTTATCCAAGCAATGGAATACATGTCTATTTTGGTTACTTTGAGGAGTGTTTTAGGGAAAAAAGTCATTTTAAGTATTTAATAAAACATGATATTATAGGCAAATTCCCTTAGTTATATTGGCAACTGAGCTAAACTTTCTAACTTGGAATTGATTAATATGGAGTCAATGAAATCTATCATGGTAAGTTTTTATTGAAAAATACACATCCTTAAAGAAACCTATTCTTATTGCTTATAAGTGATTATTTTTTCATTGCTATATATCAGGTAACTTTAAGGGAGGCTGCTGATATTTCTATTTTAATATCCTGAATAAAATATTTATCCCATAATGTATTAGATATCCAGTCATAAATTCTAATTTATATATAGAGAGGTCTTAGGGTGAAGTAAGCTTTAGCTCTTGTATTGAAATGCCCTTATTTAAATTTTAATTGACTGCATAGGCAATTAATTACAAGTAGATACTCATTAGAAAACATCAGAATCTGAGAAAAAGTTGATACTTAGTTTTATTTTCTTTACTTTAGATTGGTTTCTCCATTATCCTCTTTATTATTTAAATCAAGTTAAATAAATTGAGTGTTTAATAATGCCAAATTTCAATTCATGCAAAAGAAAAATGAGCTGTGTGAAGCATGTGTGGGCCCTGTGGTTTGACTCCTTTCATGGATAATGGTCCTGTCTTTTTGGCTTTGGGGTTCTAAGTTAGCAGAACCTCCAAGCCAGCATTGTGCGCAGTGATTCTCAAATGGGCCTGGCATCTTGCCACCCAAGGGGCATCTGGGAGTAGGTGGGTGTGTTTTTTGTCTGACATTTGTCTGGGTGGGAGGGCAAAATGCTGTTGGCATTGTGTATCCAGGACGAGGGAAACAAGTGTCTTACTACAAAGACAGCCCTCTATGATGGAGAATCGTCTCGCCCAGGTTCTGGGTAAGGTATTGGAAATCCCCAGGACATTTGGAATCCTCAATTTTGTGCCCCTTGGTTAAGGCTCCATTAACTGTGCATTCATGATTTCCACCAAATTCAGATTTCTATTGAATGAGAGCATAATAAGAATTAGACCAGTTGCTTATCTGTCACATCGTATGTGTGTAACCAGGGGCAGAGCTGTATGCTTTTTTATAGGTCTCATAAATCAATAGACACTACATAGTGTGCCAGAGAATATGGAGCTGTTTTGGGGAAGGTCTGTTTTTCTTGTGCTGAATGCTTATAATATTCTTGTGTTGGGCTTTTAGATAGTACAGAAATTAATTAGACTTAGGTTTTCCCCATTTTTTCTGTGGGAGAAAACAGGGATAGTCAAGGGAAACTGAGGCCCTGGCAGGACTTTACTTCTAGTTCTCACACTGCACTAGTTACAGGGTGGAAATATGTGCTTTCCTTAACAATGCCTGACAGTGTTTCACTGTTCCTATGAAACTGCACTTTCAACACCCTTGGTTTACTAGAGGGTCCTGAATATCTAGATGATCCATTGCGTGTCACAATTGTTCTTCCTTTTCTGAAAAGGAGAGTTTTCTCTAAGTTTCAGCTCTTACATCTAACTACTGAAATGAACGCTTCTCTTTTTGAGGGGCCGTTTCTGGAAATCAGGTTATTAAACTTCAATGGAAAGAGTAGGCCTTATTATTTTAATGGAAATGTTTAACAAGGTGTTCTTTGGAAATAATAACTTTCATTCTTATTATGTATACTGGCTCAGGGGAAAACAAACAAACACTAGAAACCCAAAGAAAATACTAGGTAGTCATTTAACTCATCTAAAAAGAAGGAGACATTAACTTCAAAGGTGAACAGATTCCCTAAAATCATACCAAGATAGAAAAACAATTGAAACAGATTAATGCTAAGTATCAACAGAACATTTTTGTTTTAAATTCTGACCACTGGAGCCTACCCAGTCTAAAAACCCTTCAGTCCTGCGAGTCGCCACAGTCATCTTGCTTAAACATGTCAGAAACGGGCACAGGAAACAAGAGTTGGCAGTTTTCCTGCCTGTTATAAAAAGACGGAAGCCCATCATGAATGAAAGCACACAAAACTACACTTGCCATCTGCATAGCTTCCAAACCTCTTGTATTTTATAGCAGTAGCCTGCCAAAACCCCAGCAATCCAAACCCAGAATAAAAACCCCGATCTGAAAGAGAGAATATGGCACATAATAAAATCATCCAGACAGCAGAGAAATAAAATAGCAGAAAATTAGACTAAAATAACCAAACTGTCAAATAATGTTGAGAGCGCTAGGAAATGCCTACAAAAGAGGATTTGGGGAAAAACTGAAGACTGAGTATAATGCAAACCATTGTTCAGTCGAAAGGTTTTCCAAAGCAAGCATGCTCATTGGTAAGAAAATGTTAAGCTTTTCCAGAAAATGTTACTTCGTCCTCATTTCTCATATACCAGCTATTTTTGTTTAAAATACAGCAACCCTTATGTCTTCTGCTGGGTCCCACTTTCTTTTGATAAAAGAATAGACTTCTGAGGGACACTCAAACTAAGCCATGGTTTAATAGCTCTTAATTTGTCAGTTGGAATATATACAAGATTAGAAGCCAAATAAATGCAGTTTTGCACCATTTAGAGCTAATAATCTTAAAGACATTTTTAGGCAGATGCTAAGGGTTTGTAACTTTGATTTTACATAGGTTAGCAATGCAGCTGTAGGCTTCAAAATGTAGCAAGCTCCTCCAACATCTATTAACAAATTAATCAGAAAGAAACAGATATATATGGAATTTTTTAGAAAGTGACCTAAGTTTCACCTGAAGAATAAAAATAAAATTTAAATAAATTCTAATTTGAGGCCTTCAAACACCTCTGTTCCCATTTCCATCCCCCTGCAGTCACACTTGTGCCCTGAAAGTGTTATTAAATGTCTCCCGCATTTCCCTAAAAAATAGAAAGTAAAAATATGAATAAGATAATTGCCATAATGACATTAAAAATGTGTATATGTATCTTTTATTAAATACTCAGTTTATGCTCTTTTTCTCCTAAATTCTCTGTCTGAGGAAATTTTTTTCCAAAATCCAGTTAAAGATAATATGGGAGAATTAGGTTTTGTATCCAGTTAATAATGGCACTAAGGAGGATGTTCTGCAGGAATTATTCCTGCTAACAGTCATCTAAAACTGAAAGTGCTTCCACATTTTATCACTAGCCCCTGAGATCAGGACATCTTTTCCTCTAAGTGTGTAAAACCAATGTAGATAAGGCTTGTTCTATTAGGCCAGGAAAATGGCTAAGATGTAAGTAGACTGGGCATGTACTAACCTCAATGTGCCTTGAGAAGGTTCTCTCACATTGGAGGGGATGAGTAAGCTTTGCAATACTAGAAAACAAAATGGCTTTTCTAGTTTAGAGTTCTGGAGAATAAGGGAAATTGGCTTTGTATGTTAGCACATCGAGAAGGTTGGGGGGCAGGAAGAATGGGAAGAGGATGGGGAGAGATATATTGTTAGGGACAAAGAGAATGTCAAAGGGAAGAAAGCTATGGGGATCTATTCCTTAATCCTCACCTGCAAGAGCTTCACCAGGCAAAGGATAAAGAGGTACCCATGCCCTTCCTGGACACCCTCGACCCCTTCTGGAAAAGTGAAGGGGCACAGAGTAGGGTCCTTCTGTTCCTGATCATATGTCCAAGGAATGGACATATTCCTTGGTCTATGGTCTATGAATGAAATTCAAGGATTGAGACACTTGAGTCTGTATTTCTTCTATGAACAGTGGCAGCCCCATCAAGATAGAAGTTTCTCTTAGCTGTTTTTTTTTTTTTTCCAGACAGCCCTGGGCTGTCTCCTACTTGCACCACAATAATCCTTGTCCCAAAGCAAATTCAGTGAAGGACAAGGACCAGCAGTTTAACTGGTCCCACTGAGGATGATCTCAGGGTACCGTGTGGAGCACTGAAGCTAGAAGCCTGCAAGACTATTGCAGGTCACTTTGAAAGTTCACTCTTTCTTGACCCAGTCCAAGAGCATGACAGGATCCTTATAGACAATGACTACATCCTAGACCCTCTGTTCATTGCTCTTTTTAACTACAGACTTTGATACCCAGTGAGTGCTCAAGCAATGCTTTCTGAATAAATAAATATCCTAGTTCACTGTGGCTTTGAAGTCGCTTGGAGTAGTGTTTGAAGGCTGGCTCTGCTATTCACTAGGTACGTAACTTGGGCAAGTTAGAAACCTCACTGACCTGCCTTTTCCAGATCTGTAAAAGCACAATGCTGTTAACATTAAGCAAGTGTGCCTACTGATAATAACTAGCAAGGTGGCTGAAATTTTCTTCCTTCCACCTTTTCTTCCTAATGCCGACTTCTTTCCCTGGAGTTGATATTCTTTGGAATAGCTTTCTATTTTTACTGTTTGCTTTTTTATTTATTTGCCAAGATTAATTTCAAAAACAATATCCTCTGTGAAGATGTTTCTACCTCTCTGCTTTTTTGCTCTCTCCTCTCACCTAAAAGGCTGTAAACTCTATCTCCTTTGAACCCATGGAATATTATACTTGCTTTGTAGGTACAATTCAAAGTCAGTGTGGCTGTGTTTTATTCAATAACATATTTGGGGGAGTGGTTGCATTTTTCTTCTTAAAATATCCTTTGTATATGAAAGAATATATAAACAAAAATAACAAACAAAACCAATCACTTGGTTTGCAGAGGAAAAGTTGATTGTGAAAAAAACTTTTCTGCCTATTTGAGAATCTGTACATTCTGAGTAATTCATTTTGTTACCGAGATGAACTAGTACAGTGATCAATTTTAAAGGGTTGGCATTTAAAATGCATTGATCTTTTTCTGCTGCCCAACTGGAGCCTATACCAATAGTTTTTGTACTGTGTATCATTTGAAAAGTTACACAAAAGAAGTTTCTTTATGAACAATGTTATTTAAATACGCCAATTAGAAGCATAGGGGGAGTTTCTAGTCCAGTGGATGAGTCAACCAGATCTTCTTTTTTGTTTTTGGTTAGTCCTAGTATGTTTTTAGTTGACATTCTAACAGCTTTCCTGATGGAATATCTAATAATGTTTAGGAAGAAAATATTTAAGTGAAGAATTAGAGATAATAGAGTCAAAATGTAAATAAAACTCCTTAACTAAGAGTCCTTATAAATGATCTAATCTAGTGCCTCCATTATTTTGTAGGCAAAGGATCAGGTCTCAAAAAAGACTTGCTCAAATAGCAAAGCTAGTAAGTAGAGAAGAGCAGGAGAGATTCTAGTTCTGGCTCTCTTTTCCCAATTCCACTAGGTATTATTTTTATTTCCATTTGTTTTACTAATTGTCTCACTTGAAAGGCCATTATCCCTAGCTGTGTTTTAAGCTATGTCCATCTGATGCCAAGACTAAAAATCAAACATTTAGATAACCCTGTTTTGTTATTCTAAAGGCATGTAATTAATCATGGCTAATTGAATGGGTTTACCTTTCTTAATATATTCTTTCAGGCTGTATAGTAATAGATTCAATATTCCCTCCTTCAAAGCAAGTACATGAGGAAGGATCTGAGGATGGACTACATCTGTGGTAATACGTTGTTGTAGGGTATGCTCATTATAAAGATGGCTGTTGCTCCATCATGAAATAGAAATTTGAGCGTGGTAGAATAGTTAAATTGCAAATCAGATATTTTAATCCATTTTTTAAAATCTGCATAATTCAGAGTCATTATTGTATTCCTGTGGGGAAGAGAGTCTCAGCACTTTTTTATTAGCTTTAGTTTCCAGTAATCAATCAGTAATTACATAATAAAGTGGTAAAATTGGATGTTTAGTACAAAAACATGTAATTACTGCATTCTGTGTTGCAGCCAGCTCTTGATGGTGAATACCAGTGGATGGAGTGGTTAGAATATGTGGGAAGCAGAACTAATTTTCCTCCTTCCCTTTTAAGTTCTTCTGGCTGGTCTTAAATTCAAATTGACATGAGACAAATTAAAAGGAGAAAACAACCAAATTTATTATGAATGTGCCCATGGGGGTCTCATAAAAATTGTGACACCTGAGCCCTTTTGAGTTGAGGGCAAAGGTAGGCTGTGGTTTGGGACTTCAAAAGGCAGGAAGACAATTCATGGGGGCAGTGAAAAGAATAAGTGTTTAGTAAACAAATGTTTGCTGGGCAACCTTGAAACAATGGGACACGGAGAGGATTCTGATCAGATGGGCCCTGCCAGGTTTCTCCCTGATACCTTGTTCATATTCAACTAGAGTTATCTATGACGACAGTTCACTTCCTGGAGCAGACCCTCTATCTTAAATTCTTTCAGGCAGTTAGGGGAAAGGTTAAAGGTTTTTCCTGAATCCTGTTTTTTAAAAATAACCAGCTCAAAATAATCACTATCTCCCCCAAAGGCCTATTTGGGGTGGCAGGACTCTGCTCCTTCTCAAATGTCATCTCTCTGGGACTCCCTGAAAGCCCAGCTGAGCAGGACCGGAGACATTTCTACTCTTGATTCCCGGTCTCTGATGTGGGAGTGAAAGTGATATATTTGTATTAACACCTTATTTTCAATAATTATGCCACACAATTATTTGAACTCCCTAAGCCATATCCTCAGTTACAATGAACACATTCATTTGAGTTTGCGAAAAGTGAGCAGACTTTTTCTTTCTTTCTTTCCATGAGGCAAGTAATTGAAAATTTCAAAGGTACCCCAAAATTTAGACATTGAATATTTGATGATGTTAAGAATTCAGTGAGGCACTTTTTTAGAAGTGATAATGGTATTGTTATGTTTTGTTAAAAACAAGACAATATGCCCAATATGGAGTAGCTGGTGCTAAGTCCCATATTACAAAACCAAGAGTTAATTACAGCTTCACCTCTCTTAAAAGCGAAATCTTAAACCAGTCAAATTAATCATCTGATCAGCACTGGCTAGGTAATCTGCCAGACTGACCCCTGCCATCCCCTAGCAGGGGTGTCCAACCTTTTGGCATCTCTGGGCCACACTGGAAGAAGGAGAGTTGTCTCGGGCCACACATTAAATACATCACAACACATAGTCATGACAAAATCTCAAAATGTTTTAAGTATATTTATAATTATGCATTGGGCTGCTTTCATAGACATCCCGAGCTGCACACAGCCCGCAGGCTGTAGGCTGGATATCCCTGAAAGGGAAAGTGACCTCGTAGTAACCAATTTGCCTTTTGCATTGTATGACTTCCTCATTCCCACTTTCTTCTGTCTATAAAACTCTTTCATTTTGTACAGCTCCTAGGAGTTTCTTTTTATCTGCTTAATTGGATGCTGCCTGATTCACGAATCATTGAATAAAGCCAATAAGATCTTCAAAATTTATTCAGCTGAAATTTTGTTTTTAACATTTTTTAAAGAGTCATTTTTATATAAAGGTACATACAGAAATAATCATGGAGAAATGATATGATATCTGCAATTTGTTTCAAAATAGTAGATATGGGAAGCAAATAGAAATGCATGAGAAACAGGACAGGCCATGAGTTGGTATTTGTTGAAGAAGGCCATTCATTATAGTTTTCTACTTTTGCTAATGCTTGAAAGTTTTATTAAAATTTTTAAAAAGCAAAATAGATAAAATAATTCCATTTTTGCTACATTAGAAAAAGCTGCCAACATGTTCGGTTAAGCTCTCCCAGTTAATACAGTGGCAGGAAAATATAGGCTTCCTGCTGTAAGCACATGAAACATAGTTTTTTTTGTATTATTATTTACTAATTATTGTATTATTTTCTATATGAACAACTATATTATTTGTGATCATATACCATACTATTGGGTCACAAATTGAAAGTTCAGATAACTCCAATAAAGTAAACTGCCAGTACAACGACAAGTTTGGGGGTAGGGAGAGATGTTTTAAAAAAATCAAACAAACTTACCTACAAATTCTTGACACACATTAACTTTGTTATCATCTGACAACATAGGAGAGCACATACTAATTCAATTCAACAAATGTATATTTTAATGGCACCAGTTTTGCCAGGTGCTAAATTCAGTTTCATGAACATGTTTCCCTAACTAATAAATTATCTCTTATCCCACTTTATAGTACTTCACTTTTGATCTAACATCCTCAAGATCCAGTCCTGGGGATGCTCTCCTAGCTCCTGTTGGCAGATTCTGGTTAGGTCCTATAGGTCTTTCAGCATGGAA
This sequence comes from Carollia perspicillata, assembly GCA_004027735.1. NCBI lineage: Eukaryota > Metazoa > Chordata > Mammalia > Chiroptera > Phyllostomidae > Carollia > Carollia perspicillata. Next base: position 54,366 of record PVKM010001353.1, on the reverse strand, counting down.
TTTCTTTCCTGCCTTACAGGCCCTGAATTTCTGATTTGGGCTGTGATGTGACTTGGCCTATTTATTGATCTCATGGTCTGGTGGAAAGGGGAACAAAGCCTGCAGAGGACAACCAGTGTCTTATGAGCAACCTAGACTCATTCGAGTCTTCCTCAGAGTCTTCAAGCAAGGATAGCGTAGAGGGAAGAGGGCATTTCCTCTATACACAGGGTTGGAGTCCACTTCTATAGGAGCAGGGGATTCAAGAGAATCTACACTTGAATTTTCTCAAGCACATCTTATCAGATAAAGTTTTCCTAAATTTGAATCCCATTACTTTACTTTACTCTCAGAGCCTTTATATCAAAGAGAGTGAGGCAAGTTTAGGGTAGGGCATGGCTAGGAGCTACACACAGATGTATTTTCATTTGGAGTCTAGGTTTAGTCAGATCCCTCAAGGAACAAAATGGCCTGAGGCTGACTGTGGGCTGCCCTGCCAAGGGGCAAGTAGCTTCTTGGGTGGGGTGACTCCCATGTGGTCAGGATTAATCTGTGGATAAACGGCAGTGGGGAGCTCTTAGCAACCAACACTTATGGCAGCTGAGGGGTGGGTACTCTGCCTGGTAAAAGGAGTCTGGAAGGGGTACAATATTAACCACTAAAAACCTCTTTCTAAGTTTCATTTTTTTCCAGCTCTCATTCTTTATATTGCTCAAATTATTTTATCTATTAAAAAGAAGTGGTCTATTCCTATTCACTCATTCAATAAAGAGATAAGGAGCATCTGTTACATATTAGATACCATTCTAAGCAATGAGCATTCACTAATAAACAGGACAGATAAGGTTCCTTGTCCTCACATGCATTCTAGTGGCAATGAAGACAATGAACAAACAATGTAATTTCTAATAGTTATAAGTAGTAGTAAAAAAAAATAAAACAGACATCATGATAGTGACTGTGGGTGTTAATGAGGGTGCCATTTTATATGGGTTTTATAACCAACCTTGCCTAAGTCTAGTCATCAGGAGTGGACATAGTAGAAGGTGGCTGAGTAAAGAATAGAATAACAGTCAAAGGTTTCGAATCTGTCCTGGCAGCAGAGGTCTTGCAGCGCTTGGTATATTTATGTTTCTACATATTGAACTATGTCTGTAATTCCCTAAAGATGAATGTTGAGTGTGTCTTGCTAGTTATCAGGTAGAGGACATAAGGGGATGTGCATAGCATAGGAAATAATTTAGATTTGTTTCTAAAGAATGTAAATTTTTCTCTTTGAAGTAATGGGAAACTATGGGTCTTTAAGCAGGGTTAAAGAAGAAAAATTCAACCAAGTAAATTTAAGGATCTAATTGGCTTTACTGAATGACTCATGAATAGGTGGCCTCCCGTCTAGTAAAAAGAGGGTGCTTGGAGGAGTCGTATAAGGCAGAAAGTTTTTATAGGGAGAAAATGGGAGGGACAAGAGAGTTGTTAGCAGAAGAAAGAAAGGATTGCTTTAGGCAAGGATAGCTTTCTTTGGGGGAGGGCAGCAGGGTCTTATCAGGCGGATTGCCTCACTGGTGTTGACCGGGAAATTCCAGACTGACTGGTTTAAGGCCATATTTCTGGGAGGAGCTGAAAGGGCCGTGGAGTCTTTGTTTGCTATCCTGTGGCAGGGGACTCCAGCTGGGGCTTGTTGTTTCTCCATAACAGCATTACGACTCTATAGGGAGAAGGCCCATGCAGACACAAATGTTTATGTGTGTGTTTGTGTGTGTGTGTTTGTGTGTTTATATAAGTGTAGATAGATAGAGAGATGTCTATTTAAAAATTAGACATATAGGTACTCTGCTTTTCATGTGGTATGTCTGGGACATAATTTCATTTAAGTACACATGCATCTACCTTACTCTTCTTTTTAAGGTTAGATAGTATTTGTTATGAACATAATTAACTCATTCCCATTGATAGACATTTGTATTATTTCTACTGAAGGTGTTCATGTGTGTACCTATGTAAATACATTTGTGGGAATCAATGTGGGATAAAATTTTAAATTCCACAGATTTTTCCAAATAGCCTTCTGTAGAATTTGTACCAATATATACTCTCACCTCCAGGAGGCGAGAGTGCCTTTTTCTCATCTCTTAGCTGAACACTTATATTAGACTTTTGATGTTGATGATCAGACTTTTAAAATCAGAATTTAATATATAATATACCATTTTAATTTGATTTTTTTTCTTATTATGAGTGAATTTGAGTAGATTTGGAGATATTCAGAAAGGAGAACCAACCTCCCAAAGAGCATGTCTGGAGTTAATGAGAAAGAGGATCAGGCCTAGAACCCATAGCTCCAAAATTATAAACCAATAAAAAGTACAGTCCTCTAGTTTGCTCAAGATTCCGCCCAAAGGTTCCCTCCCCTCTCTGAGGTCAGTTCCTGACTGCTCCAGGGCAGTGAGCGGCCCCTCCTCTGTGCACCCTGTACGTGCTCCCGCTCAAGTCCTTACTACATCACGTGTGCGTGTTATTTAATTGAATGTTTAAGTCTTACACACTTGCAGCAAAAATCCAAACAGTATCGAAGTGCCTAATGTAAACAGGTATATTTTAATTTTGTTCTTTTAAACCTGCCCTTCTAGTGGAATCCCTTAGAAACCGATTTATACAAATCTCAAAGCTTTTATTGTATTCTTTGCTTATACAAAGATAAAATACATTAATACCTATAGTTAAAAACAATGTTGCAATCAAATAAAATATGCTGTTAGGTAACTTGATTTTTACAACAATAATATAATCTATCTAAGTCAGTACATACAAATCATCGCATCCTTTTTAAGAGTTCATAGAGAACTCTATTGAATGCATATAATTAAACATTAATTTATATTAAGCTCATGGGCACTTTGGGCTTATTCCAGGTATTTTTTTTTAACAAATAAAGATACTATAAATCCATATGCATGTATCTTGTTTGCCTTTAATATCATAATTTATTCAAATTACTTTGTATCTTGAAGTACTTACACTTTTACTTCATTTGGATATATTTCCAGAGCAGGATTCAAAGGGTCTGCAATTTTAAAGTTTAACAAATATTTCCAGATTACTTTTACCAAAAGTTTTTCATAATTTACAACCTTACTAACAGGTATAAGAGGAAATATTTTCCTAAGACTTTATCACTGCTAAATGCTACCTGTTAGTCTCTAAAGATTTTGTCAAATTATTGCACAGAAGTATGGTACTTTCTGGTTTTTTAATTTGTGTATTTTTCTGACTACTATTGAAATTGTGTTTCTTTACATTTTCTGATATATGAAACACCTTTACATAGTCTTTCTCCATTTTTGTAATGGTTAGTTTTCCATCTTACAGCTTTCTTCCATATTCCAGATATTCTATGTTTTGCAAATATTTTTTAAGTCTTTCTTTTATTTTTGACTTTGTTTATGGGGTTTATAGTCATATATATAGAGAGAGTCAATATGTCTACATTTTCTTTTTTAGCTTATAAGTATCTACTCTTATTTAAGAGGATCTTGCTAAGCACAAGGTTGTAAAATATTCTCCTAGATTTATTTTTAAAGTTTTATCATGTTTTCTTTTTACACTTAGTCTTTTGAAGCACTGGTAGTAAAAGTTTTGATATAGTGTATTAATATTATGTTTTCCCAGCTAATGATAGATTTCATAAAATAAAATCCATAAGTTCTAAGAATGAGGAAATTGAAGCTTACTGGAACAAAGTGAATTGACCAAGGTCACCTCAATTGTTTGTGTGCTCAGTTTTATTTTCTTTCTCCTCTAGATTTTAAGCTCACGTGAGTAAAAACCTTTATAGTGCATTGTTCACTTCTGTACCATTGACACTCTGACACTTTTAATAATATGAATGAATAAGTTCTCTTGATCATGAGACACAACAGTGGAATCATCATAGATGGCTGAGAGGGTTAGATGTCACTGGTTATCACTCCAGAACTTGGAGCCAAAAGTAGCGATTTTCCATCCCAAAGTATTGAACCTAGAAATGTCTTCAGCAGAGATAGTCCAATGTTTTGGGCAAGGAAGGGAGAAAATCTGAGTACACGAACCTTGATATGGTTATTCAGATCTAAAGATTTAAATGTGTAGCCATTAGTAGAATGAATTGTCCAGTCTACCGAGTTCTCTCATACCTCCATCACAGTTTCATTCTGCTTTCTGACGTAGCAACACCACTCCATCCACTTCTCGTACATTGTGGGATTGTGGCAGGTCGTTCTAGTAGAAAACTCCATCTATAACTGTGTGAGCTGCCATCAGACGCCTCTGTGAAGTGCTGTGATTTAGAACGGAAGCTGAAGGATCATCAGTCATCTGTCCCAGTGGACACCCTGAAACAAATGAAGATACTGAATTTCTGTAGATTAGAGCTGCAGCTTTGGTGTTGCAGACAGGCTGCTCAAGCATCAGTGTCAAATCCTGCTCAGTGGAACTCCGCTCAATCAAAGATCAGCTGCTTGTTTTGATGTTGAGTAATTAAGTAGAAAACCTGAAAGTATGACTGCTATTTCATCTTTGTTCTGAATATAGGACAGGGTACATTCTTTCTAAAGTGTTCAGACATATTTAACTGAAACACTGTTATTTATCTCAGAAGTATTACAGATAACGTTCTCTGCCCCACACTCTCAAACACCTTGCCTGGCAGTCAGTCGCTATTTTTATTTGCCCACAAAGATGCTAAAAGCTAAATAGGCAAGTCATATATAACTCCAGAGACTAAGTTGTTTGTACTTATGTTCACTGGGCCTAACCCCAATTTCTCTTTTCACTTGCTTCTGCTGAAAGCCCACATCCTGACCAGGAAATACGTAGGTGACTGAACCTGCAATTTCCCAGGATGTATAAAACCAAATTAGGTATATTGTAAAAATTTTTTTCACTCAAAGTTCTTTTTACTTGTTGATAAAATTTCATCCAATCAACTTGTAAAAGAATCACCAAGAAAAATTAACTGTCCTCTGAAAAAGAATTCTGAGTAAAGGAGTATTGGTGGAGGGCTTGGGCAAGTGTCACGTGATGCCAGGTGTCACATGATGCCAGCTGGAGTCAGAGGGAGACAGGGTCAGCGGTGCCTGAGTCTCCCAGTCTCTCTAGCCTCATGGAGGAAAACACTTGGGCCTGGTTCTGATGCATCCTGCTTTCATTACATTCTGTCTCTTTACAGGGTGGGCAAAAGAGGAAGGTCTTTGCAACTGAGCATGGCCCTGCAAGCTGAGACAGTCCCCATGCGGGGTGCAGGTAGACTGTCCTGCCAGCACCTGGAGACCTTGTGGGAAGTTGAGGCCACTGGCAGTCCCTCCTGGTGCGGTTTGTGGCCAGGCAACCAGGGAAGAGCTGCTGGGGCTGTCCCATGGTTATTCCTCTCTCCACATAGTGATAACGCAATTCCCATTTAGTAAGAAAGAGAAATTGGAAACCAGTTCCTGTCCTGGGAGGTTAAGGAACATAGGGAGAATTTACAGAAATGCACTTGGACTTAATGCCTTGAACCTTCTCCCTGTTAACCATATTTCTCTCTCTGCCTCCTGCAGCATGTGTCAGTGATTTCACAGTGCCAATTCAACACTAAAACAATCAAACGGGTTTCTTTGAGACTATGCCAATCTATTGCTTCAATGTACAAGCATACACACAAAAGGCCTACTCTTTCTCAACGCACTTGAATAGTTCTTATTAATGTCAATGATTAATGTTAACGGCGGCTGTGAATGTGTATCAAGAAGTGAATAAAATGCATTTGAAAACCCTTTAACAGATCACTCATACAAGCCCTGTTTTTATGTATGTATTATAACATGATGAAATGCATTCTTATTCTTTTCTCTAAGTCGAGGCAGTATTAGTCAGTGTTCATTTCTTTAAATGTCATGATCGTACATTTCCTCATTCAAAAAATGAGTCAGAAATGTGGTTGCAGCCAAAAGTATGTGCTGTTTCAAACCAACTTTTGAGGTGTAGGAAGAGTGAATTACTGATGGTATTTTCATTGTTGTGGTTATGGTCATGACTTTTTCAAAAACTGCAGTTTGAAATTGACAATGCATCATCATATTCCTTTTTTTATGCAGGGAACACCCACTTGAAATCGTTTTCTTTTTTCTCTGAATTCCCATAGGCAGATAATATTCACAATCAAGTTGCATAGAAGCCCTTTATTCATAAAGGATAACAACTGAGATATATCAGTGAAACATTCATGACCTCTGATTTTCTAAGCAGTAGGCAGAGACTTTGAAACTACCCAATTCTCTTCTTTGTAAAAGTTTTTTTAAAAAGCACCCATATGGATGTGTGTGCATGTGTGTCTACACATGCTATAACTACACATCGTTATAATGAGAAGGCAGGCAGTGAGGGTCAGGAACCCTTGAGGGCAGCTCCTTCAGCTGTGTAGTCTTGATGCCTACCCCTGGTCTTGGCATGTGGTAGGCTCCTCTGAATATTTGGAAAATACAATTGCCACGGTATTCTGGAAACCTCCAGGTTCTGTGTAGAAGCAATGACAGCCAATCCATAAATTCACCACAGTTTTCTAAGTTTAGGGTCAAAATGTTATATTTCAAAGTCTGATTTTCCAAGAATATTCTGGCAGAGTCAAGACAAATGAAGAGATGTTTTCCTTATAGATTTTATGTTGTTCATTTCTGTTTATTAGAAGTACTGTTGTAAAAATTGGATGATGATAGACCTTGTTGTTTTGACAGGACAGTAAGGATATTTAATTAAAAACAGAAAAAGAACTAGAGTAGAACATGTTTTAATATCCAGACAATACTTTGCAATTTATTTTAAACAGGAACCATAAATGCATCATTAATAATTTCATGTAAAATTAATGTGGAGGTCACTTACAGTGCAACTGTTTATCAATTAAAATCTATGCAAGTATAGTTATAACCTGCTATCTGATACCTATACATTGACATCTTTGGTGTTTTCCGGTGGGACAGTTCTTTTAGAAATTCTACTTGTGATAGAAAAATAGCAGCACACCCACTGACTAGAGAGATTGCCTAAGGACTGGGGAATCTGGGTATTTTAAATTCTATCTACGTTGCAACATATTTAGATATTCCTGTCTCTGCTTTAGAAACACGCTTTATGAAATCTTGACATTTTACAATCACAGAAGTTTCTTTAAGTACTTGCATAAAACTTTTTATTCAGATTTTGCAGGAAGAATACACAGATTTATTTTACTATTGTAAAAGTTAAAATATAGCAAAACAGCAATTTAAGAAGAAGGAACACACATTAGATATAGTATAGTATTCTGTTTCTCTCTCTTTTTAAAGTAGATACAAATTAGTATGGAAAACATGTAACTTAATTCCCTTTTTATTACCTTAAATTTAAAGAATCATAATACAGTAGGATATTAGATGAACATTTTCTATAAATTACAGAGGTTTAGAAAAGCTTTCTATAAGCAGATTTTGGGATTTAAATGCCTGATTTCCTCCTGAATATTTCTGCCTTTCAGTAAATGCACATTTTTCTAAAAACACAGTGATAAAGGTTAGATTACAAACATAGCTGTTTAGAGACAAGACAAGACAAATTGTCTAATTTGGAAAGTGCAGTGTTTTGCCTTGTCCTGGTTGCTTGTAGTGACTGAGTCAGTTTTATGCAGACAAAGCGAGGACTGAGGCAGAAGGAAGATGTATGTGTTGCCACATGAACTTTCAGTCATCATGCAGAACTGAAAACTCCAGCAGTTTTTATAGTAGTTCTAAATGTTTCCTCTAGAGCAGGAAGTGATCGTAAACTTAAAAATGTGGAAAACATCTCCTAATTATGAGCACGTTGGGCTCTGAAAAGCTATAAATCCATTTTTTAAAGTTCATTTCTTCCTATGAATAGTGGCTAAAATGAACTTCAACTTGCAGTTTCTCTATGCATTATATTCAGTACCCATGACTTCCATAAATATTTTTTGAGCACCTACTCTGAATTTGGTACAGTTATGGCGACTCAGCAAACAGCAATAAAAGTAGTGACATAGATATATCTACAATATAAGGTTAGGAAATAAGAAGGACAATAAATAAATATTACACACAGATGGACATAAAGAATGACAGGGGCTGTAATTTTATACTTGGTGGTCAGGAAAGATTTTCAGAGGACGTGGGTGATACATAGGCGAAAATGTCAATGAAGCGATGAGTAAGATATGGGTGTGAACCATGTGTATATCTGGAGGATTAATGCTCCAGAGAGAGAGAACCAAGCGTGCAAGGAACTTGAGGCATGAGTTTGCATGGTGTGCCTACCAGCAAGAAGACCAGAATTGCCATGAGGGATGGGAGAAGGGTTAGAGGTCAAAAGGGTAGCTGAGTTGTGTCATATAGGACCTTGTAAGTGTGGTGAGGCCCTAGGATTCTGTTCTAGTATGATCACTCTGGCTGCGGAGTCAGCAAGGCTGCATGTAGGGGTGGAAAAGCAGAAGCACGGGCTCTGTTTAGGAGGCTAAGGCAGATCTTAGCTGGAGATGACAGTGCACTGGACTGGTGGGGTGACGGAGGACTTGGAAGTAGTTGGATTTGTTGGTAGACTGGGAGTGGGTTAGAGAGGGTGGTATTGAAGATAGCCTGAATTTTCAGCTGAATATTTTCAAGTGACTATTTTCAGATAGTGTTATGCTTGAGTAAGTATGTTTTATTAAGCTTTAAAAATATGTGATAGAATAGGTTTGTCTGCTCTAAAAAATCTATAAAGTTTGATGAATATCCCCTAGATGATCTCAGCCTGTCTTTCAACTTTGCCAGGTGGCCCACTCTTCCACAGAACCCTGGCCTTCTCTTGAAATAACATTGATCCCATAGGCACCCCGATAGATCTTTATCTCATAACTATGCTCATGAAATCTAATTCACAGACCACATTCCTTCACTGCTGACTTACCATTCATTCTTTACTCTTTATTGGTTAATTCATTCAACAAATATTTACTCATTTCTTTGACAAATGCTAGGTATCCAGGACTAAACAGATGAAATGTTTCCTTCAGGGAACTCACTTCAAATGGCAGGAGAGATGAAATAAATAGATGAGCAAACACATATAGTTTACCACATGCTTGGTAAGCACCATGAAGAAGACTAAAGCAGGAAGAGGAGAAGGTACACTGAGTTGGAGGGGGAAGAAGAGAGTATTGCAGTTTAAGTCAGATGTCAGTGAAGGCCTCCTTGGAAATGTGGTATCAGAGGAAAAGACTTGAAGCAAGTAAGGGAACAAGCAGCCGTGTGCATGCGTGCGTGCGTGCGTGTGTGTGTGTGTGTGTGTTGTAAGGAAATTGGTCCAAGGAAAGGAAATATGTTCAAAGGCATGAGCTGGGAATGTGCCTAATGAGTTTTTGGAATAGCAAGGAGAGCACTATGATGGATGGAGCAGCTTCAGCCAGAGGGAAAGGAGTACTGGGTAGGGCAAGATGGGCAAATGAGGGCAGATGGGGTAGGGCCAGATTATTAGAGGTTTGAATGAGAAAGAAAGGCATTGGAAGGTTTTGGGTAGGGGAGTGGAATGTACTTGTGTTTTAATGGGCTCAGTCCATTGCTGTGTTTAAACTGAGAATGAAGTGTGGGGGCAGATGTAGAGGAAGGAAGACAGTTGGGAGGCGATGTCAATATTGTCATTATTGATTGCACAAGCACAGTGCTCCACACATGTTCCAAGATTTTCTTGCTGTTTTTAGAGTCATTCTCACTATCGAATGATTTATCTCCTGTGCCTGGAAGGCATTTGTTATTTTTTCGCCACTTTCACTTTACCATGTATGTTTTAAATTATCTCCCTTTTCCTTTGTGTTGAGACTATAAGTTTCCTCTTAGTAGAACTTTAAATCTTCTGAGTTTATTTTGTTTTACCAAGAGTTACCAAGGATAGGGCAAATAATTCTTGCAAAACATCTCAAGACTAAGCCAAGCACAGTAAGTATTCTGCAGATAAGGGCCAATGTACAAATCCATATGGATTCTAAAAGTATTTAATGCTAATGCCATTTGATTTCCACTAATGCAAGTGGGCATATTAACCTGCTTTTCTGGTAGAGTAAAATAAATATAATTTGGTTGGTATCTACAGAAATGTGTAAGTTGAAAATTTAAATAGACCAGCACTTTCCATGTTTTCATTAATCTGAAAGTATGTAATTGTATCCATATGTGTATGTGTGTGTATTCATATATATATATTTTTCACTTTGAAGTGTGCTTGCTGTGCCAAAATTATAGCTAGCTGGTTTTTAAAAACTGACTGTGAATGGTAGCTTTCTCTAATCTCATAACAGTCACCAAATTTCCCAAGGCTCATTTTACCTTGTGCTGCATAACTGACTGAAGGGTTTATGTCAAACTTCTGTATTTAAGTGCAGTGAAAGCTAAAACCGAAACAGTGGGTAGTACTTTAGCTTACTCTCAAAGGATTGTTTCTCTGAAGTCAAAAGAATAGAAATACATTTGTAAGCAACTTTTAGGCTATCATTTTTGCAAGAAACCCCTAATTAGAGCATATAGTATAGAAAGAAGGGTAAGAAATACAATGTGAACCAAAAAAAAAAAAAAGAATCTCTAATAAAAAAAGACACCACCAAAAGATATAGTTCAATTTTTTTATTCACTAAGTAATATAAAGATATGTCATGTGTGCTCAGAAATTATTAGGATTTACTTTGTAAGGACTACACATCCTCATCGTTCCAAGGAGTTGGTTTGACCTTAAGTGGGCTGTCAGAGAACCCCTGAAAAGCCTGTCAGCTCTTCCCGCCTGAATACTTCTGCAGTGGATGTAGCGACACCCTCCCTGGGCATGGAGGAGATGCCCCGTGTTCATTCCTGTCCAGATCGCTGTGTAGCTGCTGCCCTGCTCTGCTGAGGACAGCTCTTCTTGCACAGAGAGAGAGGGTTGGGAGAATGACATCCAGTTAGAAACAAAGGGAGAGAATTCAGAAATCTGAGGAAACAAAGCGCTGCTGGATGTTAATGAGAAGACAGAGGGAAAATGGGCTCTGATATTTAGGTGATATGCATGACATGAGAATAATGCTAACTGAGCTTTCAATAGTTCCTGGATTCAGTTTGTGATTCAGGTCATCTGCTTTCTGTCTTCTGCTAATAATATTTTAAAGATGAAGATATAACTTAAAAGTTAAAAGTATAAATGTCTGATATAAAAGTTCTGACAAATCAAAAGTATGTGACATAAAATTCTTTTCAGAGTGTCATAATTTCACTCCCTAGAGACAACCACTAAACAAACAAACAAACAAACAAACAAATAAATATATATATTTCTTACCAAATCATTGTAATTAATTTATAAACATACTATATATGATATACTGCATACAGGAGTGGAGGGGTGGGCAAAAATTTAAAAGTTTAGTTCATTCATCAGTCTTTTTGTTTATGGCTTTTATAGATATTTTTGAGGGTTTCTCCTGCCCCATCTTTATTTTAAAGATCTGTTTACTTCTGGTATTCTTGTGGCTATAGTTTTACACTTATAACAATACAATATTTATAAATTATCCTTCTCTGGGTTTTTATCCTAAATCCCAGAGAGATCTTCAGCAATTATACTAGACTTTTGGTGAGTCTTCTATTTCCATATCTAGTGTGGCTTAAATAATTTAAAATATAATGGCTGGGTTTTTCATTTCTAAAATAACACCTAAATATTAACCATTATTGAGGACCAAAGAGCTTGTCTAATATACACCTGCAAAACAGTGGAACCTAAGTTCTTTGCTCCCAAGTATCTTCTCCTTCAGCTAGTGGGGGTCTAATGCATGGTTTATTTCTTGCTTGGAATGCAACTACTGTTGGGAGAGGTTGACTCTAGCCAGTGCCCATAAAAGAAGTTACTTGCCACTCATGGCTTATTATCCTACTGAGTATTAATACAACCTCAGAATCATTCTTAATTTATGACTACAGGTGAATATACACAACAGATCAGTCAACACTTGCAGTGAAAAAAATGTGTATATACCCCTTATATATATATTTTAACATTATAACCATCAATGAATTTGTGAGACCTAGTCCTAAGAGCTGATTTGTAATAGAAAGTAAGGGGAACAAAGGAAAATTACATAAAGGAAGGCTACATAGGTGTCCCAAAAAGCTTTTTTATACTTTTACAAAAAATTTTTACCATGAATTACAGCTTATTTCTAGAGTCCTGAAGACTGCCATTTTTATCCTGGGAAATCTGCTACAAGAAAAGTATTCCCAATATCTCCTCCTATAGCTAAGCTTACATATTGTTAAAGCAGGAGAGAAACATAAGGTGAGAGACCTATGTTTTTAAAATATTTCCAATTAGTGAGTATTATTGCAGACCAAATTTTATTGCAGATGAGAAAACCAAGCCAAAAGTATTAATATTTCAATACAGTGACTTAGCATTTTAACAACAATTACTTAGTTTTGTTACTATGCTAAAGAAGATAGATCAATCATCATTATATCCATTTTATAAAAGATGTATGTACACATATATGTATATACATATATACATATACATATGTATATGTATATGTATATACATATATCTATCACCTGTTATCTAGGAAGTGGTACGCTGCATAGCATAGTAACAGAAGCAAAATGAAAACCCAAATTTTCTCATTTTGAGAATAGAATGCAGACTGAGTATCAACTCATCCAATCACCATTATTTAAAACAAAAACAAAAGCAAAACTGAACCAGGGAGGCTAGAGTTAGTGTTAGTAGCAACGTCAGATTGGCACACTGGGAGTATTGATTTCAGGCTGCTTTTTCACCCTTTACTGATAGAGAAAACCTTCCTGAGAGTAACCTACTTCATGGGCACCAAGCTTTTGCCTGGAGATGCCTATTCCCAATCTGAGAGAACAATGGGATTTGAATGAGCACACAGTTTAAATGCAGCCATTCCGGCCCATCCCACTCTTCTGAGTCATCTCCCATCTGTGGTTTCTGGGCCCACCTCTGCAAAACAGGGCTCAATGCATAGAGACCCTGCATGGGTGGGAGAGAAATGCAGCACAACCACTTCCTGTGGTTAGTGAGTACATTCTATTCAATAATTTCTTTGATATCGACACTAAATATGCAAGGAGAACATTTTGGTATGCTTGAAAACTTCATACTGAGGGAGAAGAGGTTGCCCCTTCACGGCCCAATATATAGTTATGTATATCATTAATTAAGTCTCCCCTCTTCCTCCTCCCTGCCTCCATTCTTTCCTTCTCCATGCTTGCACATGCAGGAGCGCCCTCTCTCTCTCCCCACCAACCTGCATGGTTCTTAACAGTAAATAATTGTAAATTAACAAATGTTCATTTTACTTTATTGTGTTTCAGATTCACCTTCAATATTCATTTTATTATGTTATTTTCACATCTGTTATTTATGAAGAAATAAGTACACATAAAATACATATGCAATGTAAGAAAAAGCAGAACTTCATAATGGTCAAAGACAGTTATTTCATAAGGCTCAATTAATATAAAAACAAGAGTAAGTTTATGTAGAGAAGGTACTATTTTTATCTTTTGAGATATTTAATGTACAAAGAATTACAAAAAATAACGTGTTCAACACCTAGGATTAATAATGATCAGTACTTCTTCATATTTGTTTTTATATTGTTTAATTGAATGAGATCATTACTATATATTATGAACATTGCAGATATGATGAAACTCATCTTTTTCCAACACCTACATTCCTATTATTCTTCTTCCAACCCTGGAAGCAACCAATATCAAGTAGTTAGTATTCATTCTTTCATTTTATTTTACACACATAGGTGTGCATTCACAATCCAAGAATATTATGTTGGTGTATTTTTAACTGCCACAAATTAAAAGGTAATGTATAGATTAGTCTAAATCTTGCAACATTGTGTTTTCAAGCCATATCCACAATCTGTCTGCTTTATAATATTCCATCTTGAGCTAATACCCTATGTTATGAAAGTCTTTATCCATTTCTCTACTCACAGACACTTAGGTTGCTCCCTTGATTCTACTACTAATAAGAAATGCTACTTTGTGGGTCTCTTATATATGTATTCCATTAGGCATGCACTCAGAAGCGCAGTAGCTGAATTGATCTGTGTGATACATGCATACTTAAATTTATTAGAGACTGCCGGGTTGTCCTCTAAGTGACTGTATCAATTTATGCTTCTACTGACTACACTTGAGAAAAACCATTCTTTTTCTGCCTCTTCCCAATATTTGACATGATCAGACATATCAATTTTTATCAATTTGGTAAATTAAGTAGGATGTGTTATTAATGTTTAATTTCTTCAATAATTAGTGAAGTTGGATAACTTTTCATAATTTATTGGCTGTTCTGGTTTCCACTTTTAATCTCTTTCCTGTGGTTAGTGAGTAAATACATTTTCTTGAATGATTTCTTTGATATTGAGACTAAAGGTGCAAGGAGAAAAATCTGCTATCATCTTTTCTGATTGAGTATATTTTTCTTATTATCGATTTGTGGGTGTTCTTTACAAATTCTGGAATCTACAGGAGTTAAGGTGACTCAGTATTTTTGGCCTGAGAAACTAGAAGAAAGGAGTTGCTAGTTAGTCAGATAGATGAGGCACTTCTTTAGATGTACATCAGTCTATTGGGATAGTGATAAAACTACTTCAAGCAGATTTTTTCCAGTCTTGTGGATAGCAATGCGATAGGGAAAGCAGCAATATTTAAGGTTTCAACTCCTAAAGCCAAGAGCAATGCAGTTCCTGGTTGCTCCCCCACACTCTGGGACAAGGCTAATTCCACCAGCACTGTTGTTGGTGTCAGGAGTCACATCGCGATGGGGAGGGGTCCAACTAATAGGGCTACTTTCATCTCTCTCTGAGAGCTTTCTCCCTTCCAGTTGGCTTGGGCCAGCTTTAGGGAGAAATGTGGTATTCTACAGGTATGCGTCTCACAACAGCTAAAAATGTTATCTTTTAGAGGATAGTGCACACTGCTTGATCGTCTATCCAAACAGCCAGCACTTTTCAGAGAAACTGGCTTGGCTGATGGCTCCAGTAGCTTTCACATGGCATGTAAATATAGATCAGACTGCAAAAGTCACCAGAAAATCTAAATGTGTAAACGTGGAACTAAAAAGGTGGATACTAAGCCTTTGATTGCTATGTCGCAATCCTCTTATGTCAGGTACTTGAAATTTCATCTTGCTTATAGTGAAAGGTAAAAATTGTGCTTTTAAAATCTTACTTAAATAATCATTCTTCACCTGAGTTCTTGTAGTCTACTTTATTCGAAATAGATTTAATTTTGCTGTTTACATTTATTTTTAAGTTCACTTACTGAAAAGGTAGTCTTTTCCCCATTAAATTCCAGCACAGTGTTGCATCAGAGTGGTGAGAGGGAATATTCTAGACTTTTTCTTGATTTTACAAAGAACAATCGTCTACCTAGTTTTTCAGCATTAAGTATAATGTTAGCTGTCAGTTTATTACAGATGTTCTTTATCAAGTTGAGGAAGTTTCCCTCTACTCCTGATTTTCTGATACTTCTTATCATGAGTGGGTATCGGATGTTGTCCAATACTTGTAATGCATCTATTGATATGATTACATGATATTTCTTTAGCCAGTTGATGTAATGCAGTATATTAGTTTTTGAAAAATCGAACTAGCCTGCATATCTGGGATAAATCCCACTAGGTCATGGTGTATAATTCTTTTTTTTTAACATTGTTAGATTTATTTAGCAATATTTTATTGAGGATTTTGCATTTATGTTCATGAGAGATATTGGTGCGTATTTTTCCTTTCTTATAATGTCGTTGTTTTTGAAGTTAGGGAAATGAGTTAGAAAGTACCTTTTTTTCTTTCATTTTCTGGAGCAGACTGTAGAAAATTTGTATCACTTCTTAAATATTTGGTAGAATTTTACTTTCACACTTTTGTTTTTTCCCACTCAATCCTCCATTAGTGTAATCATTTTTATTCTTCCCAAAATATATTGTTTAATCATTCTTTCTATACACATTTATGTGTAGAAATTCTTCCTTTTATTTTCATGCTTGTTTGTTGAGATTTTAGGCTGATAAACACACTTCCTGGTGCCTTGGCAGTATTATCATTCTATTGTCATCTCATTTCTGTGTTTGGTGATGAGGTTCTCTATTTTGATTAGGCCTGTGTTCTTTGTGATGGGTCTGGTCCCAGGTACTAGTTAATGAATAATGACATTTTTCTCCTTGCAGAAAATATTAAGAGTTTTTGGCTAATGATTTTTATGTCTAGGTGGAATTTAAAAAATCATTCTTTGAATTTCAGAAGCATTTTTAGTCTTAAGAATTATATTTTTGATGATTAAAAATGTGTATCTATACATTTTCTCCAATTCTCACTATTTTTTCTTTCAGGAATTTCTACCAATTCTCCATTTTTTACCTTCTTCCTCATACTTTAAAGAAATCTCTTTATAACTTTCCACTACTCTTGAGAGACTTGTAATTTATTTCATTAAAGTAATCTATTATTTAACATCTCTATAGATCTAGTTGTTGAATGTTTTATTTCAATGACTATATTTTTATATTATTTTTGTTGATTAATTTTTGTATTTTCCTGTATTTTATAATATTCTTTTTATATGGATTCCATTTTTGCCCTCTTGAAACATACTTATTTAAAAAATTCCTTCAAATTTTTCTGTAGTCTAGTTCTTTGATTGTAAATTCTCTACTTTATCTAGTCTATGGACTCTATTTTGTGTTGTTAATGTGTAGTTTTCTTCTGTGGATGTATTCTGGAGAATCTCCTATTTCCTTTTTAGGTAACCAATAGGTTCCATCAGATCTGAACCAATATTTAGATTTTATGTTTGTTTCTCAGTTCAAGAGTTCTGTAACTGAAGGGTGGGGTCAATTCAGCCCCCAACCTCCCTACATTGATCAGTGTGTGTGTTTCTTATTTGGCATGGGAAGGAAATCCTTTTTTTTTCTGTGTATGTTCTGACTAAGCAATTTGTTCCAGGCTACTAGCACTTTGCTTCTGAAAAGAAAATTCCAAGTCACCATTCACTTAAGTAATAGCTCTGCCCTAGGCCCCAGCTTTATATAGCTCAGAGCTCAGTGCTATTTCCCTGACTTTAATGATGAGAACTCTTGAATCTACTGTTTAAGATTGGCTTGAAGCTTCAGCTTTTAAGGCAGGGCTGTCAAACTCATTTTCACCAGGGGCCACATCAGCCTCACAGTTGCCTTCAAAGGCCAAATCTAATTTCAACTCCTTAACAGTTAGGGAGTAGTTACATTTATACAGTCCTAAAATTATTTCGGCCCTTTGAAGGCAACTTTGAGGCTGATGTGGCCCCCAGTGAAAATGAGTTTGACATCCCTGCTTTAAGGCATATATCTAGTCCCTTTCTCCACAGTTTCCAAAGCTTCAATTCTTGCTGGGTTTCTGGGACATGGATATTTTCCTACTTTGTCTTCAAGCTTGGTTATATATATTCCTCAAACAGCCTTAATTGAGAAAGCATAGATATACTTGTGTTTACTCAACTCATCATCTTGACTTTAAGTTCCAGAAAGTGTTTTTGGGGGGGTGGGGGGCGAGGGGTTAAATGAAGCTTAAATAGCTAATTGTCTAATACTAAAGTTTATGAGCCATCCTTAGAAGTGATTATCTTTATGATTCTTAGTTGTAGCTGTTCTTTTTGTAGTTACTGTCTTTAGGCTCAGCCCATCACTTTCAAAAGGAAGATTCCTTGAGTCTCTCATGTCAGTTTTCCTTCTTGGTGAAAGCAGAATACTGGAACGTAATTACTCTCTTGAGTTCCCATTTGATGTGGACCCCGGCTTCTGGGTACAAGACAAATTCACATGGACTACTGAGTCCTGTGGAGGAAAGGGGACGGCATGGCTACTCTCTCAAGGGGAGAGCGCCCTGACCCTTGCCTTGACAAGCTTTTATTGGGTTCAATTTGCACAGGAATAAAGCTCATCAATCATTGTCAGGCAGAAATGAGTAAACTATAGATAATGTTCAAAGAACTCTGAGGGCTTATTCTGAGTCAGGGTCAGATAGTTAAAAGGTCATAAAACTTTGGGGAATAAACTCACCTCCTGCTTGGACCCTTATCATTTAAATTGAGGGTATTAGCAAAATAGGTTTAACAGGATTTTACACATTCTTTCTTAGGCCTGATCGCCCTAGGGAACCCGTCCTTTCCAGAACTGGGCTGCACCCACCTCCAGTATTGTTTCCAGCTTAGGTTGAGCAGGGGAAGTAAGGCAGCCAAGAGATTAGGAGACTTCTCACAGACAGAATGAGGACTCAGGCTGTGTCAAAGCCAATGGGAGAGGGTCCATCACCCCTTTTTGCTATAGCTCCCAAGTCCTTCCCTGGGGGCCTTTCATGATCATGCCTGTTTTAGGTCGTCCCTCCTTTGAGGAATCTTACCCATCATTGGCTAACTGATCAAGCATTGGGGGCCAAGCAGGGTGAAGTAAAAAGAGCAGAGGCAGCACCCCTGCCAGGGAGATAAGCTTTGTCTCCTTAGTGGCTTAGGGTCCCAAGGTCACTCACTCAGCCTTAGCCATGGGGGTGTTACAGCTTCTGAAACCAGGCAGGGCGGTTCCCAACACCCATTTTTCTATAAACTTTCTGCTCTGTTAAAAGAACTCTCTGGACAAGTACTGATACCTTCACTAATTATTTAACCTTCTTTCCTTTTAGTTTTTCTGGGACTACCAGGCATATCAAGGACAAATATGAAGAATCACTAGATCATTTAAGAGCAACTTTCTTTATCAAAGAACTACTTTTATTTTTTGTTCTCATAAAATTTTGTTATGAAGTAGCACTCCTCTCCAAAATAAAAATTTCTTCTATACAAGTCAACTAAAAGACACACAACCTGACTTCACGAAGGCTGTGCCAGTCAATTCTTACTATGGAGCAGTATTGCCACAGACCTAGTGGCAGTGCATTTTTATGACTACCTCACAGTTCCTACAGTCCAAAATTGGGGCATGGCATAAGTGGTTCCCTGATTTGGGTCTCATAGACTGCAACCAGGATTTTGGTTGAGATTGTGGTATTCCATGAGTTTCTGCAAGGAAAGGATATGCTTCCAATCTCACTCCAGTTGTGGCAGAATCCTGCTTCTTCCAGTCATGCAACTGAGGGAATACGTTTCTTGCTATCTGTGGGCTGGAGACCACTCTCAGTCGCGAGAGGCCACAGGTAGCTCCTTGCCATATGGTGCTCCCTAGTATGGTCACTTGCTATTTTATAGCCTGGAAAGGATAGGGCAAGAGACTCACGCCAAATGGGCACTACAGTCTATGTGAGGGAACCATGTCATCATGTCTGTCCCATCATGGTGGACATGTGCTATGCCTGGCGTCTTCAGATGTGTTATGAAGGGAACTTAATGGGATCAGGATAACCAGAGTGGGTGTTAGGATATCTTATCAAGAACTGTTATTTGGGGTTGAGCAATAGTGTATATGAGTGAGGAGGGTGTGGGCACAAGGCACCTGTGGACTTTGAAGCTTGTAAGAAGTGACTGTTAGATGATCTGACTGGGTCTGTCTCTGTCCTGCAGCTTTACCATTGCCTGATTAAAACTCCCCAAAGTCAGCAAGTGGAGAAGGGTCCAAGTGCAGGTGAGGCATTTGCTGAAATTTTCAGCCAAAAGCCCTTGGCTGGGATCGCCAGGTCACACTCCAATGGACCACAAAAGAGTAGGTGCTTTCTCCCGAGATCTGGGAATGCATCTTTGGTTCGTGGAGGCAGGAGTCCTGCAGCTGGTCTGTGCTGGGTTTGGACTTTCTCCAGGTTATACTTCTAATGCCCAAGAGAACCGTGCATGACCAGGGCCTTTACAGACTTCCACACTCTTTCCTGTCCACAGATACCGACCCAGTCCCAGTATAGTCAACCTCAGGCTGTGATTCACAGTGGCCCCTGGAGGCACCCCAGGGAAATTCCAGTGTCCTTGGATGGCAATGGGTGGGAATTTGTTACCCAACCTCCATGCCCCACCAACTGGGGACCTGGCCTGCAACCCAGGCATGTGCCCTGACCAGGAATCAAATCAGTGACCCTTTGGTTCACAGGCCAGCATTCAATCCACTGAGCCACACCAGCCAGGGCTGTATTTTTTTTTTTCAATTAGAATCTATTGGGATGATATTGGTTAACAAAATCATGCAGATTTCAAGTGTGTAACTCAACAAACATCATCTGCACACTGTGTTGTGTACTCATCATCCAAAGTAAAGTCTCTTTCCATTCTTATTTAATCCCCCTTTGCTCTCTCCAACCTCCCCCCACTCTCCTTGCCTTTTGGCTATCACCATACTATTGTCTGTGTGTGTGTATGTATATACATTTTTTGCTTAATCCCTTCACCTTTTTTTCACACAGCCACCCCTTTTCCTATCAATAGGTGAGTGGATAAAAAAGCTGTGGTACATTTACCAAACAGAATACTATTTGGCTGTAAAAAGAAGGGCATCTTATCTTTTGCATCTGCAAGGCTATTAGTTTTTATTAGTGTATTACTACTTTTAGGAATAATGAGAAGGCAATAAAGTTTTTTCAAACAAAAAGGGACAGCTAGAAGCCTATTATAATTTTCTACGTGAGAGAGAGAAATGACCTGGACTAGGGAAAGAGCAAGAACATGGCACAGGGAGTAGGTTTAACTTGATGTGGGTGTTTGGGAAATGAAGAAATCAGCATGACTCCCAGGTTTCCACTTCAGACACTGCTGTTTGCTGAGATGGTGGCCATGGGGAAAGGGCAGGACTGGCTGAGATGGCTCATATGTTAGTTTGAGAGCTATGTTGGGTTTGAGCTATGTGTGGAATTGGCAGCTCATTATGCTGGTCTGGAGCCCAGAAGAGAGGCATTTATGGGTATAAAGGTGGTAATTTTAAGACAGTTAATTTTTTCCAAGAA
This sequence comes from Carollia perspicillata, assembly GCA_004027735.1. Classification (NCBI taxonomy): domain Eukaryota; kingdom Metazoa; phylum Chordata; class Mammalia; order Chiroptera; family Phyllostomidae; genus Carollia; species Carollia perspicillata. The sequence continues at coordinate 33,398 of PVKM010001353.1, read as the reverse complement.
TAAACAAAAACAACAGAACATATTTGATAGTATATTTCTGCCTGTGTTTGCAGGCTATATGAGAAACCTCTGTGAGGTTGGTTGGCTGTGGACTTTAAAAAAAATTAATTTTTCTTGATTTTTTTCCATTAACACTTAGTCCCCTGATAACCCTCCATGATTACCAAATTGTTGTTTATGTCCATGAGTCCTTTGTCCATTTTGCTCAATCTTTCCACCCTCTAACCCCCAACCCCCTTAGCTGTCAGCCTGCTCTCCATCTATGAGTCTGTCTCTTTTGCTTGTTAGTTCAGTTTGTTCATTAGATTCCACATACGAGTGAAATCATATGGTATTTGTCTTTCTGACTGGCTTCTTTCATTTAGCATAATATTCTCCATGTCCATCCATATCATCACAAAGCATAAAATGTTCCTTTTTCATGGCCAAATAGTATTTCATTATATAAATGTCCCATAGTTGTTTTATCCACTCATCCACTGATGGACACTTTGGCTGCTTCCATATCTTGGTGATTGTAAATAATGCACAATGAACATAGGGGTGCTTATGTTCTTTTGAATTAGTGTTTTGGGTTCCTTAGATATATTCCCAGAAGTGGAATCACTTATCACCTTATACCACACACACTAATACATTAAAAATGGATTACAGACTTAAACATTAGACCTGAAACCATAAAAATCATAGAAGAAAACATAGGCAGCAAAATCTCAGACATTGGTCATAGAAATATTTTATCACAATTATCTCCCCAGGCAAGGAAAATATAAACAAATGATACTACATTAAACTAAAATGATTTTGCACAGTGAAGGAAAACATCAACAAAATAAAAACACAACCCACAGAATGGGAGAACACAGATATATTTGATAAGGGGTTAATATCCAAAATTTATCAAGAACTTACAAAACTCAACACCAAAAAATCAAACCACCCAATTTAAAAATGGCCAGAGGACCTGAATAGACACTTCTCCAAAGAAGATATGCAGTTAACCAATAGACATATGAAAAGATGCTCAATGTCACTAATCATCAGAGAAATGCAAATTAAAACCACCATGAGATATCATCCCACACCTGTCAGAATGGCCATCATCAATAAATCAACAATCAACAAGTGTTGGTGAGGATGTGGAGAAAGGGGAACCCTAGTGCCCTGTTGGTGGGAATGCAGACTGGTGCAGCCACTGTGGAAAGCAGCATGGAGATACCTCAAAAAATTAAAAATGGATCGTCTGTGGACTTTACTAGTAAAGAGCTCTTGTATGGAAACCTTTTTTTTTTCTTCAGAATTGCAATACCATCCTGTGGTTTCGAGCAGGGAAACATCTACTTTATTTTTATTTCCATGGGCTAGGTAGACAATAAAAAAATGTGCACAGTGGTGAGTATAGGATTCTATGGCCTCCTGTGTATTGCAAGTCTCCCCAAAGCTATAAGATGCCTATAGACTTGACATGTTATATCTGGACCTCTCAAAGTAGGTAGAGTCTTATGTATTCAAGTTGTGATCAAAATATGATTTATGATAGGGACTAATACAAATACAGGGTGGGGAGGGCAAAAGTAGGTTTATAGTTTTGAGTATATGGAGCAGAGTGTTTATTCTTATATTATTATTTATTATTATATTATTTTCCATATGAACAACTGTAAACCTACTTTTGCTTCACTCTGTATTTTATGTAGGACTTTTGTTGTGATAAAATTCTTCTATTCTGCTCAATGTCCTTTTAGATGTAATTTTTAAACCATGCATCTGCTAGGTTGAATAGCTTGTGGGTACATATACTTCTCTGCTTCCCAATCCCTGTCTCTATCTTCAGTCCCATCATACAATAGCTTATCATTTTATCAAAGGATATACATTCTGGGAAGATAAGATATACTTCTAATAATAGAAAATATTAAACTATGTGTGCTTATATACTAATCTTTAATCGTACATTTATATCTCTAGTTATAAAAAAATTGGTGCCCTGTCCTCAGTGTTCAAGAGATTCATGGTATCATTAATATGATTGTTTTTGTTGTGTGAGTTACTTAAGTATGGTTTGCATAAATTATGGAAATTTATACAGTAGCCTCAGGCATCAATCAAAGACAAATGTAATAAGTAGAGACATGTTGGCACTCTACTTTTTCTGCATTCTATTGAGTTTGTTTTGCTAAAAGCACGTTTTCACTCTTAGGACTGTTAGAGATTTTTAGAAGTGGTCTCAAAACCCCAAAGTCCTTAGTAAAGTTGCCGTTCCTAAATGGAAATATCTGCACCGTTAGAGAGGGATGAAATAGTTTTCACATTAAGGGTCGTTGATGGGACCATTAAGAACCAAAATTAACATCTTAAACCCAAGGCTAGCAGATAAGTTAGGTTATTCTTTAACTAATGGCAAGGATGTGACAAAATTGTGTTAAAGAAAAAGAATAGAACATTTTAACTGCACATTAAGTCAATGGTCATCTGAACAAAAGTGCGGCCAGTATCTTTATAAATGATTTGCAAAATAAGATTAGATTTGTATAGCGAGAACTGTTATATGTGTAGATGGTATATTAGCATATTGTAATTTTGCATAAATTGGGACATTTTAAAGTTATAATGTAAAAGTAACTGCTTATAAGATATATGTGTAACAGTTTGGAATTTAAAAGAATAAAGAGCCTGAGTCACAACGTAATCCATTAGAGAGAAATAGCAGGCATGTGAAATATTGCTTCAAGCTTAACATTGATGGTTTGGAGGCTTAATCAAACTGAATTAACTTCCACAAATGTGACCCTAAGGTAGACTGTTGATTATCATTCTCAATTAGTAAGTCCTCTGTTTTTTTCATGTTTAATGGTCAAATTTAGATACATACAGACAGGGACATCTGTGGGTGATTCCTTTCCAAGCTACTCAATTCAATTTCCGCCAATATTTCCCCAGTGTCAACTGCAATGTCAATTGTAGTGTTAATGTTTTCATAAGAGTGCTTGAAGATTAAGACTATTTTCCAAAGGAAGGTTTTAGATCTTATAACTGAATATTTTGTGTTTGTTTGTATCAGTGATCTTTTTTTGTAGATTTACTCCATCATTTTTTCTCCTCCTATTCCCTCAAAATCATTTTAGAAAAGAAATCCATGTTTTAGCTGTAGTGCCTTCCTGGTGGCAGGATTATAGGGGATATTTGAATTTTTTTGTTTTGTAAATTTAAAAAATTATTTGCTTTCTGCTTATTTTTACATTATTGTGTTATTCAAGTCAGGCATAGAAATGGTTACAATGCTAAAGGGCTGATAATTAAAAATAGGAGTCCCTACTCTACCCCCTCCTCACTCCAAATTGCTCTAATTCAGAGGCTTTATCTCTAACATTTCCAGCTATTTGTTATATTCATATCCACATTCGAAATATGCATTTTTTAGTTGTAGCTATTTTCTACTGACTGCTGAATTTGAAAGACGAGTCTTTGGCATTGTTACTGTGACCCATGTCCCCACCACACCCTCACCATGCTTTCCCTTCCTCCAACCTCCCAATACAGGTATGCCTTTTGTTTGTTTCATTTAGACAGCTCTACAGGGATTACATTTTAATTATATTATTATGATTATGTCTATGTTGTTCAGTGCTCAATCATATAGTAAGTATACCAGAATGTACTAGTCATCATTTGCTTATGCTTATCTCTACTTAATCCCTGATCAATCCCTGAACTTTGATAGAACAGTAACTCACACCATGTTCAAACACAAAAGTTAAACTTAGGTGTTTTGTGGTTTTTGTTTTTGTTTTGTTTTGTCTTGTCTTGATTTTTGTCTTGGAGAAATTTTTTTAAAGAGTGTTTTATAGTCCTACTCCAGTTTGGTCTGAAATCTTTCTTCTTTCATGGATTCTGAACATCCCATGACTTCCCTTTACCTGCCCCTCCTTTATTTATTTACTTTTTGTAATGGGTCCATTTCCGGCTCTTGTGCCTCTTTGCTTACTGCCTGTTTCAGTAGAGCACATTCTCTATTGGCTTCCTAAAACAAGGCTGCACTACAGGTTAAACTTTTTGAGACCTCAACTGTCTAAAATTGTCTTTATTCTACCTTTATACCTGACTGATGGTCTGCTGGATGTAGAATTCTAGACTAAAAGTTGTTACCTCTTGAAATTTTGAATTTTGAATTTTGTAGTTGTTAATTGGTTTTAACATCTAGGTGAGAATTATGTTTTGATTTCCAGTCTTTTGTATGTGGCCTAATTTTTTTCACCATAAACTTGTAGAATGCTGACTTTATTCTTAGTGTTTCTGAAAAATCAACATGGTATGCCTTGTTGCTGGTAGTTTTTACTCATTGTTCTATGCATTTATGCATCACACTTATTTTGGAAACTGAGGCCTTCAGGGCTGGTAATGTTTTTTGTTTCATTTCTCTAATAATTTACTCTCATCTTTTCTGTTCTTTATGCACTCATTTCATTTTGATGTTTGGCCTCTTGGAGAGACTATTAGTCCCTTTACCTTTCCCCTAGTTTGATTTTTAAACTTTAACTTTTCTGTTGATTTTTTGTTATCACATTTGTAATAGCCTAGATATTTTTCTTGTTTCTGAATGTTGTTGTTGTTGTAGCCTTCTGGTTTATTTTTTAACTAAAATCTTTCAGTGAGATAATTATAGATTCACATACAGTGTTCAGAAAAAGTACAGAATTGTCATACACACCTTACTGGGTTTACTCCAAAGGTGACATTTTGTTAAACTCTAGTAAATTTCACAACTATGATATTGACGTTGATCTAATCCACCAAAGTAAAACAAATCCAAATTTCCCAGTTTGACTTTACGTGTGTGTATGTGTGTAGTTCTATGAAATTTTATCAGGTGTATAGATTTGTGTATTCAGTACCAGAGTCAAGTTCCATCACCAGAAGGATGCCTTGTTTTGCACTTTTATAACCAAAACTACTTCAAGCCTTCACCTTCCTAACTTATATGTCTACAATGATATTTCAAAAATATTATACAAATAAAATCAAACAATATGTGTATTTTTGAGGCTAGATCTTTAAATTAAGTATAATGCCTTTGAGATTCATCCAAGTTCCTGTGTGTGTCAATAATTCAGTCCTTCATGGCTTAGTAAGATTCCATAGTGTGAATAGGCCACATATTTGTTTAGCAGTTCACCTGTTGAATGGTACCTGGGCTGATGTCCAGTTTTTGCCTACTAAAAATAAAGCTACTCTGAACATTCATGTACAAGCTTTCATGTGGATATAAATTTTCATTTTACTAAGATAAATTCCCAACAGTATAATTGCTAGAATTTATGGTAATTGCTAATTTGAAAAGAATTTGCCAAACCATTGTTCGGAGTGTCTTTACTGTCTTACATTCGCACTAATGGTGCGTGGGAGATTCAGTTTCTGTGCAATCTTGCCAGAATTTGGTGGGGTTACCTTTTTTTTTTTAACTTTAGCCATCCTACCAGTTATATACTACTATCTCACTGTGGTTTTAATTTTGCATTTCACTGATGACTAGGAAGGGAAACATTTTTATGGCTTGTTTGCAATCTGTGTATCTTCTTCATTGAAATGTCTCCTTATGTCTTTTGCTTATTTTCTATTTGGATTGTTGTTTTCTTATTGTTGAGTTTGGGAATTCATTACATAATCTAGATGCTACTACTTTTTTGGATATGCAGTTTGCAGAAATTTTCTCCAAGTCTATAAATTATCCTTTAATTCTCTTTATATGAGTTTTCAAAATGCAAATGATCATGTCCATTTGGTCAAATTTTCTTTTTATGGATCATGATTTCGGTAACAAGTCTAAGGATCTTTGCCTAGCCCTAGATCTTGAAAAATTTCTTTTATACATTTTCCAAATGTTTTATGTTTTCTTTTAAGTGTGCAATCTATTTTGTGTTAATTTTTGTGTAAATTGTGAGGTTTATGTTGAAGTTCATATTTTTATCTGTGGATGACCAATTGTTCCAGTAGCATTTGGTAAAGAAGTAATCCTTCTGTTGAATGGCTCTTCCATTTTTGTAAAAAATAAACTGGGCACATTTGTGTGTAACTAGTTTCTGGTTTCCTATATGGTTCTATTGACCTGTGTGAGTATCCCTCTGCCAATAGTAAGCTGTGTTGGTTGCTATAGCTGTACAGTAAGCCTCAAGTGGGTAGATATGGATCTTTTATTATTGTCTTATAGATTTTTGAAATCTGCAATAAAAAAGTTAAGATCTATATAGGATCTCATTAAGAATACTAGATTAGGAACTAGTAAATCTGGATATAAGGATAGATTTCAGTTTGTAACTAACTAGCTCATGAACTAGATTCAAATTATTGTTAATGGTAAGTAAAATAAAATGTCAGTAATGATGAAATACCTTTTGTACACTCCTTAGTATGAGTCAGGATTTAAAACTATAATCATACTTTTTTTTGATTTTTTTGGTATTTTATTATAGTAAAATATGCATAAAATTTACTATTCTAATTATTTTTAAGCATATAGTTCACTGACATTTAGTATATTCACAAGCCTGTGCAGCCATCACCACCATCCATTTCCAGAAGTTTTTTATTATCACAAACAAAAGCTCTGTGCCCATTAAGTAATAATCCCTACCTCTCCTCCCCTAGGTCCCTGGTAATGACTTTTGCTCTTTCTGACTCTATGAATTTGCCTATTCTAGATACCTGTGTAAGTAGAATCATACAATATTTGTCCTTTGTGTCTGGCTTATTTCACTTATCACAATGTTCTCAAGCTTCATCCATATTGAGTATGTATCAGAATGTCATTTCTTTTATAGCTGAATATTCCATTGTAGGTATATATCACATTTTGGTTATCTATTTTGGTTATCAATAAATATATCTTGTTATCAATAAATATATCTTGTATTGATACATTTGGGCTGTTTCTACCTTTAGGCTATTAATATGCTTTAAATTTTAAAAATTCTTTTAACAACATTATGAGATCATTTTTGCCATTCCCTTTTAATCCCTTAAACAGAGGTTAGGTTAAACCAATGGCTGAAGGTCTCAGGCATCAAGTGGTTTTGCACGATTTCGTACTGATGCGTGTCTCATCAAAGACAAAATTTAGATATACGACTTCTAAACATTAGGGGCTGCCTCTGGAATAAAGAACGAATCTGAGGACCCTCTGATACTGATTCTCCTACTCTCAACTCTAAACAGGGAAGCCCTACCTTTATGTACTTGACATTGTGGTTGAACAAAAGATTATGTTTATAAAATCAGTCTGAAAAGAACTACTGTAAATGAAATGAAGATCCTTTTTGTCTTCCAAATTTGAGTTTCCAGCATATTTATATTGATAAGAAACATATTCCTTAAAATTGGCAAGGTGATTAAATGCCTTAGGACAAGAAAAGGGATGTGCGTTTTAAATTACTTTGGGGGATCTCTAGGGGAAAATGATGAAATGTACCTGAAAGATAACTGTCTCATATCTTTTGCATCTTTTTATATTATCTCAACATTTTATTGCCTTTGAGCTATTTTACAAATATATGTGTAGGAAATTGATAATGATACAAATACTTTTTATCCAAAGAAATGCAAATTAATCTCAACTGGTATCATGCAATTGATTATTCTCCCATTAAAGGACAGTTTTGCATATTTTCATAAATGCGTTGCAATTCTGATTGACCTATGTAAGTAAGCTCAACATTTTACTGGTAGTAGATTCATTATTAGTGAATAAGTTAAATAAAATCTTTTGTAAATGTCCATTTTATACTTGTATGAGTCATAATATGGCTCATGATACAAGTCATGAAAATGGTCATTTTCTGAGCTGTATGAACACACTAACTCAACCCAAGCACCATTCTACCTCCACCTTCATAAAATTTGCCATGAAATGATCTAAAATAACTAACTTCATGTCTTCATTTCTATGTAGTTGTTATTCATGTAGTTGCTTCTGTGATATATAAATATTGGCATCCTCAACATTTTAGACTAGTAGGATATTCAGGCGTGTATATTTAAAATGGGCTGCATTGTTTAATCTGAAATGTTAAAGCTTATTCTTTATTTTTGCTTTATAAATAACCAGGAAGGGTTTTAAAGATTAACAGAGTTGGAACTGAACCTATCAACAGGATTTCAGATTTTAGTCTGGGAATTCACTTAACTGTGAAGAAAACAAATATTTTTCTCCAAGAAAGAAACAAAGGTCACAAACCTTATATACATCAGATTATATTCTTTTTTTTAAGTCTTTATTCATTTATCTTTAGAGGGGAAGGGAAGGAGAGAAGGAGAGAAATATCAATGTATGGTTGCCTCTCATGGATCCCCTGCTGGGATCTGGCCTGCAACCCAGGCATGTGCCCTGACTGGGAATTGAACCACAATCCTTTGGTTCGCAGGCCCAAGCTCAATCCATTGAGCTACACCAGCCAGTGCCAGATTATATTCTTAATAAGTAAGCCATGCATAGCATAAGTGATATTTCAATACATATGGAAACTTGTTACTATAATATTTATAATGAACATTAGGCAGAATATAAATATGAAGAATAAATAATAACTATATGGTTCTAAATCATGTTTTTAAAATGGTTTCACTCTTGGTGTACCAAGTTGTATACTTTTTAAGAGTAGTTTCTATCCCTTTTGAGTACTTATTCTGAGCTCTCTCTCTCTTTCTCTCTTTCAACCTAGATGACTTATGAATTTGCATCCTTGATGTACAATTTTTAGCATCCTACATTTCTTCCTATATTCACTCATTCATTCAACACCACTGATAGAGCACCTCTATGATCACTTGATTTTGGTATTGAGAGGTGAAAAATGTTTTGCATGTGGAAACAGAATGCCAGGAATTTGGAATAGCATCTGCAAAGGCATGGATGGTAAACCGGGATATGGAATTTTTCAGATAAGTATCAATACTTAGAATGTAGTCTTCAGGGTAGTTGGAATTAAGGTTGTAGATGCAGGTGAGGAAATCCTGCTTCAATGGGGATTATGTCATTATAAGAAACCTGGTCATGTTGTCAGTTAAATTACCTATATCTCTTCTTTCTAACTAGATTATATATCCTGGAAACCCATATATTACAAACTGGATTCTTAATTATTTGGAGACTTTTCTATTTTATTCATTTCTTAGATAGAGTCGATAAAATATAGTAATAATATCGTGGCAAATATTACTGATTGCCTTACAGTATACATCACCTCCTTTTTTCCTTGTGCATAATCTGCACATTTCAGCAGGCATAAGGCAGAGCAAAGCTGTGTAGATGTGTTTGTGTGCACGTGTATGCATACACATGAAAATATGTTCTAATTAGATGGTCCCTGAACAACTGGAAGTCCATGAAAGCATGCAATTAAGTATTTTGTTCTCTGCTGTTCCCTGAGCCTGGGACAGTGTCAGGCATGTTAAAGGTATTGAACAAGCTTTTGTTGCATTGATTAATCAATTCATTTATACAATGTAGGTAGTCAAAATGACATAGCTTTGTGAAGAAAACATTTTCATTGAAAAAACTGTACAACTTTAATTCAAAGTACATAATTGGAACAGAAAAAAAAATGAAACAAACAGGTTGAGATATTTCAGTTTTCCTTCACATGTGGTAGAAGATAAGCCTGAAAGGGTCACATGACTCATTTCTTGGGGAAAATAAAAGAGAAAATGATAGATGGAATAAATGACACTAGGAAGATAGAAAAAACTTAAATGTCAAAGAGGAGAATAGATTTCAACAAAGAAAACTGAAGAAATAATGGATTAGTTAATAGTTGGACAATTAATCAAACAACATATTTCAGAAAGAAAAACTGCACTGCTAAGACTATAAAGAGCAGGAAGGCTCCCGACGCCTTGGAGTTTGGGGTTTTAAATGGGTTATGACATCATGTTTAAGTGAGAGATTCATCACCCTTTGCCAATGCAATGCAGAACCCTACAGCTGAAAATCACGTCTTGAATTTAGTCTTATTTAAATAATTTTGAGTCAAAGCTTAACTTACCCTATTTTAGATTTTTTAAATTATGATGAAAACTGAATTTATTGACTTTAAATATAATGATTGGAATATTCAAACTAATTAAAGGGAATACCAGTAAGATATATTCTCATTAAACTATTCAAAAATATGTAATAATACCCTATTGTGTGCAGACATTGAGTGCACAGCTAAGGGAAATTAAAAATACTGATGAGCAAAACAGTAACAGTTCTTGTCCCAATGGAACTGCCATTCAAGGTAGAATGCAATACACACATAAACAAAGTAACTAAAGACACGAATAACCAGTTACTATTTCCTATGACAGAAATGATCGAATAGCATGATAGTAAAGGGTCTTTGAGAAGATGACTTTAAGCTGATACTTGTAAATAAGAAGGAAACAATATTCAAAGAGTTTGGGGGCAGAGTGTTCCTGGCAAAGGGAATGACATGTGAAAAGTTCCTAGGGAAAGAGCTATTTTAAGTCCAGAATTTCAGAAAGCCCAGGTGTCCACGTTAGAGTGGGGAAGGAGGAAGACGGAGAAGGATGAGCTTGGCACACAGGCAGAGGCAATGTCATGAACAGCTTTGCATTCCACAGGATGGAGATCCACTTCATTCAAGGGCAGCGGAAAGCCCTCTGAGAAAAGCAAGAGCAGGACCATGAGGCCTTGTCCTCGTTTCATTTTGAACCAATGTTAGAAATTAGAATACAGCTGCCTGTCCAGCAACATGCTCAATCGTTGGAGTCAGATTTAGAAAAATGCTCCTGGAAATATATTTATATTTTTTGCAAACAAGGCCATTTTACTTCTTTACGCTGCTGAGGCCTGGGAACAAAGTTTACAGCTGGATATAAGTTAACTGTATTATATCCACTTTTTTATTGCATGCCATTATGTTTTAAGGGAATGGTTTGACCTTTTGCTGAATTTAAATCCACAAGTCATTTGAGCTGATTAACACCCTGAAACTTTTTATTCTGAGGATTCCATATGAACTTACCTTGATCTAGAGGTAAATGTCCAGTGATGCTTTGATTTGTTATATAATCAAGTGCAAATACAGATTAAAATGATAAACTGCTCCATCTAAGTGGCTCATCTATCTTCTGTCCTTAAGGAATCAAATTTTGGTATAAAATAGTGCTTTCGAAAATTGTTACTCTTGCCTCACAGACATAATTTTGCTATTTCTAAATATTTTTATTTGCCTTATCTTGAGCAATGTTGTATACAAAATCATGGGTCTTTTATGCTGGTTATATGCTCATTAAAACAAGTGCATGACACCAGCACGAAATATCAGTTTATGATCTACCAAGTAAAATTACCTGGGATACCATTAGTGTTATATAAAACATAGTTTACAGAAAATTTGGCAAAATAACACTATTTTTTATAGAGCTCAATGATGCACCCAAACCATCCATTGGGTGGAGAGGCACAGTATCTATGCCTTCTAAAAAGTCACTAGCAACAAACCCTGACAAAATCGTAATTCAAAATGGAGCCCGGCTCCATTCCCATAGTCTGCACTCCCTGTACCCTGCTGACGCATGGGACAACGGGCCAGACCGTGTTTACAGAACATGAATTATTGTTGTGCATTTTCAGCCAATACCACTTCCAGCTTTCAGTTCTACTCTGGGTCACTAGAAATAACTCTTAGGTCTATTGATTAGAAGCCGGGTTGAGAGAAGTCAAGTGAAGAGCGGCATGATTCACAGGGATGGGCCCTATTCAGCTCTAGCTTCTCATTGTGAAACACTTGGTTACACGGAAGTCCTTTGACTACTAGCAATTAAGAAATTAGAACAATTGAGAGAGTAAGAAATAAATTGACATTAATTAATATTAAAGTTAAAAGCAAGATTAAGATTGAATAAGTTTGGACAAGGTAGAGAGTATTGGTTAGTGAAAAGACAACCTAAATAGTAATTGTGTTGATATTTTCATCAGAAGCGTTCTTTGAACTCTCCTCAAAGAGCAGGTGTGCACTTTGTCATCTTAAAAGGTAGAAAGTCACTTATTAAGTCTAATTTAACCTTCAGAAACATGCTTCAAAATAAACTGCTCAGAGATCAATAACGTTACAAATAAGAGGCTGAGCTAAAGGTTAGGAGTAGAATTTACCATGATAAATTCTAATGGGGCTTTCAAATAATTTACTGTTTTCTCTCTTTTTTCATTAGAATCATGTTTTAAAGCTCATATTTTTCACTTTATTTTTTTTGTACTTAGACTATATTTTAAACTAGTACATAAGGGAATTTTAAAGATATACTATACACATAAACAGAACGTCATTAAATCACAAAGTGTCAATGCTAAAAAAGCATAAAAGTTTTAAACGCAGTTTGTGTGTTCTCTGTGTTCATTTTAACTTAGCAAACATTTATTGAGTGTCTAGCATACACTATAGTTGTTTCTGTCTTTTCAAGACAGAGAATTATCCATGTGCTTTCTAATCTCAAGGAGCTTCCCATTTAGTGTGTGTGGAGGGTGGTGAGAGATGTCAGATGAACCCTCAGGAGCTTCAGGATGTGGTGGAATGTGACTCGAGCTCTAAGCAAGTTTAGAAGGTGTAAGAAACTAGACTACTGTTTGTTCCCATGTACAAAAATTAACTCAAAGGGGATCAAAGGCCTAACTAAAGACCTGAAACAATTCATTACATAGACTAAACTTATGAACCTTTAGAAATTTATAAACTGAGAGAACATTTTATGAATTTGACTAAAAGGCAAGGGAATTAATGGCAAAAATAAATGGGAGTATATCCAACTAAGAAAGCTTGTGCACAGCAAAAGAAACCATTCCCCCCAAAAAAAAAACCCAAAAACAAGAATGCAACCAACTGAATGGAAGATGTTCGAAAATAACAGCTTTAATAAGAAGTTAGTATTCAGAGGAGATAAAGAATGCATATAACTCAATACCAAACAAACCAATTAAAAAATGGTCAGAGGACCTAAACAGACACAAAGACATACAAATGGCCAAGAGATACATGAAAAGATGCTCAACTTCACTAGCTGTTAGGGAAATGCTAATCAAAACTACAATGAGACAATACCTTACACATGTTAGCCTGGCTGTGACCAACAAGTCACGTAATACCAAGCACTGAAGAGGATGTGAAGGAAGAGGAGCCCTCATACCCTGCTGGTGGGAATGTAAACTGGCACAGCCACTATGGAGAACAGTAGGCAGCTTCCTCAAAAATGAAGAATAGATTTACCTTATAACCCAGCAAGCCCTCTTCTGGATATTTTCCTGAAAAACTGAAAACACTTTTGTGAAGATATATGTACCCTTATATTCATGGAAGTGTTATTCACAATAGCTAAGACAGGGAAATAACCCAGTATCCTTTGATGGATGACCGGATACATATGGTACATATGTACAATGGAACACTGCTAGGCCATAAAAAAGATAAAATATTGCCATTTGTAACAATGGGGATGGATCTTGAGAATATCATGCTAAGAGAACTAAGTCAGAAAAAGTCAAGAACCGTATCATTTATATGGGATATAAAATTAAAGCAACATATGAAAAAATAAGAAAAACAACAAAATGTCATAAACACAGATAACAGTATGGTGGTTACCAGAGGAAAGGGGGTGGAGGATAGTGAAGGGAAAAGGGAATCAAATATGTGAGGACAGGAGATTTGACTTTGGGTGGCAGGCACAAGGCAATATACAGATGATGTATCATGGAATTGTACACTTGAAACCTATGTAATTTTATGATCCAATGTCACCGCAATACATTTACTACTAATAAAAAGGGTCACCATTCTCTTCTGTGCTTTCTAGTCCTGGCCACAAGAGTACCTGGTACAGCTCCACTAAGAAGATGAGTTATACGCTGTACATTTTTACCTATACTTCAAGATTGTTTTTCCCATTGTAGGCATACATTCACGTTCGTGGAACTAGAGAAACAAGAACAATCCCTATCTTCACCACTATACAATGTGAGCACATGACAAGTTGTATAAACCTGTTTCTCTTCTCTCTCTGTCTCTCTCTTTCTCACTCTCTCTCTGCCTGCCTTTGAAGTGTAAATGATACTTGTCTCTATCCCACTGTGTGCAATGACCTCTCATCACCTTGAAACCCCAATGGCCAGTTCCTTATCACCGTCACCTGGCCCGCTTCAGTGTTTAGAACCATGTGGGACTCTTACTGATTTTTCAGTGGAAGAATAGCAAGAATTGGAAGCCCAGAATATATCAGGGAAAGCCTGACAATGGTGCTAAAGAGCAGGGAAGAGAATGAGTCTAACAGTTCTTTTTATGGAAGTTACTACTGAGTGCCCAATGTAGGTACCTGTCATCAAGACATTAAGGTATATAGCAATGTCCCCAGAATTATATTTTGCTCATAGTTTAATATTGTTCTATTGAAAGTAAATGCAAAACAAAATCATGCTTGAAATGCTTTTGGATCAGGGAAGAATAGGTAACAGTGACTGCAGGATATCAATAGTGATGGAACAGGGCCTTCTTATTTTTGTAAACACCTAGCAACCTAGCAAAGCTCATAATTATTTCATATGACCTCACAATAACCTGTGCCTAAGACAAGACAAGAATGACTCTGAGAAGTTAGGGAACTTCCCCAGCTCTGAAAACTTTCTCTTACTGAAAGAGAGAACCAGTAAGGATTGAAGCCAGGATGAGGACCCAGATCCTGTCTTCTAACTCCATATTATTTTTATAAAACCACACACACAAAAACCCACTAGGATGCAGGCTATGCCACTTGAAGCATGGAATTTAGTCCTGCCAAAATTGGCCTTATTTTGTGAATGACAAAGACCAACACATTCCAGAAAAACACTTCTTCCAGTCAGAATTTCTGATATTCTTTTAGCTATTATCTCCATAGGATTTTGAGTGACTTATTTGATTAAGTTGGAAAGGAGCTGAGTCAGCCACCTTCTTCTGAATCTACTTGATTGCCTTTTGCCCTAGACTGGATCTATTTTTATTGATTATGCTTCTAAGCTATTCACTATTATGTTGTCAAATAGTGTAATATTAAGTGGTTTAGTTCCATACAGTGAGTTAAGCTGCACTGGAAGGAACTACATTAGTCAAAACTTTGTCCTGATTAGATGTGAACTGAAATGTTTAATGTCACCATGAGCAACCTCTACAGTGTTACATAGCACGGGGGCCTTGGCTTCTCAGCTGTGCAGAATGCGTGTCAGCGTGTGTGCTCTTTTCTCTACTTTAGAATGTTATGCGTGCACGTGTTTCTGTGTGTACTTCACATGTGTGCATGTTCTTACATGCTGTGCATGTTCATGTATCTTTAAGTTGACTTGTTATTAATGAAAGAGGCTAGAAAAAGGTGCTGTTCTGGTAAACAGAAAAACTGAAGGGAAAAGAAATAATTGTTTTGTGAAAGAGAGAAGTTTCATGTTCTTTTAGTGTTACATAATCTTTTCAGTCCTTTTAGCATGACAAAAGGGAAAGTATTCATATAATTAATGAAAGAGAAATAAGGGAAAGCATTTATATAAAGACATAAAATTAATAGTATTATAATTTCTTCCTTAGATTCTCTTCCAGAGTTGAAGTGTCTCAGTATCTCTTTAATGATTGTCAAAGGTAGGCAGTACAACTTTGTGGCATGGTAATTGACTAATAATGCAATTATGGTAGGAGTATATTGTCCTCGTTTTACCACCTCTATTTTGTCCATGTTTTCTTAACTGAAAAATACATCCAATGCAAAGTTTATATATCAAATATAGACATACATAGAATACATAAACAGATATGCACAGTATCTATGATATTAACATTTCATAATAGGGCAACTTGGAAAACCATGCCTAAAAATTCTCCTTGGGGAGTGATATTGAAAAAATGATTCAGAAACACCATTCTAGACATAGCATTGTTTCCTAAGGTCTCCTTCAGTGTTATCTTTCTATGATTATGGACTTTTACATCTTGAACATTATTTTCATTATGTTATTAAAGAGATCAAGACAAAGATGGTATTTGAACATGAACAATGCAACATCATTAGCAATACCAGCAATATAGTTTAGAGCTTATGCAAGTGCTAAATGTAGTAAGGAATACTCTAGGAGAAATTAAAAGAGTACCGAAGATTTTATTCCTTTCAAATCTGAAGCCATGATTTGTGTGGCAAGTGGGATCAGGAACTAGAGTCACCCTCTTGGGTTGGGGGTGGGACAAGTGTGAGGTGTGTACTGGTAAAGAGACCTAATGGAATTTGTGGTAAATTCACTGTAAATACAGCAGTTTCTGTGTATCAATGTTACCTAAATATTTATATAGCTACTCTTATCTCATTTCTTTGCTATATAAGGGATTTCAAAAGTCCATAAAATAAGAGAAAGTGACAAATAGATAATCATTTTATATTACCCTTGTAATTGTATACTGCTTTGTGTGTATAAAATAAATAGCCATTGATTTTCATTACTGATTTGTAGTATAGGTCAATTTGAAGGAGCTAAAATATCAAGGGCATTCTTTTGGCTTTTCTGCAGGGATGAGGTATAAGTATGTTCTTAGGGCTTTTAAGCATATAAGTATAGACACACGCTGTTATATCTACGTGATTTTATAATTTATAGATGCCTTAAAATCATACCTTACACTGTTAATGTTCTTAAAAAGGGTAGTAAAAGTCAGTGATTCCTCCATCAAATATAAGCTTCACTACCTGACTTGGAACTGAGTGTCTCTCCGTCTCTGAACACAATCTGACCTCTCAGACACAAGTCGCGGATAAGTTACTGATGTCAAAATGATAGGAAGAGATGGAAAGAACATTTTCTAGTAGTCAGTTTGGTGAGCAAGAAAATGTACAAACAGTTCTGAAAAGTGTTGTTTTTACTTAATTTAATGAAGGGAGAACTGAATTATAAAGAAAATTTGTGTGATCCTTAAGATATAAATAACAAAATCATAGACATTAGATATCAGAATGATTATTTATCTTTTTAATTCTATTTTTAATTGCCAATGAAAATGGTAAGAAACAATTATTGAACTACGATGTCAGGTATGAGTTAACAGATAAAGAATAAATGAAAGTTTCGGCTTGCCATCTGGGACTCTTGCTCAAAACAGTGTCCATGTTTCACAACTAACTGTGGCTATCTGTTCATTTCAGGGTGACACAGTACATTTTATTTATATAACAGTTTATTTTACAAACATGTAGAACATACACAATATCAATATAATATTCATAATCAATATTTTCCAGAAACAGAGAATATGTGGAACCTTAATATATGCAAAGTGTTTCTTCTCAAATCTCTTTATGTACAATCACATCTTTCTTTGTTGTTTACATTTTGGACTTCTACATTGGGCATCGATGCGCAGCTTCAATAAATGCCTGATTTATTTCATTTCCTACGTGTCAAGGACAACAGGTTGTGCATACACACATGTGTACTGCCGATTTTGTCATATCGCACTGAACCACTTTATTTAGTGTCACTTTAAAACACATAATATATATTTTAAGTAGATTTATTTTAAATTGAAAAATTCTAATCCTGTACTTAAAGGAATAGGTGCTTCTGTCTAAAGATGATAAATTTATCTTTCTTTAATAATATTATCTATTGCTGCCACTGATAGGCCTTGCTAACTCTCTGAGCTCTTAACATAAAATGCCATTCGCTGGCAATAGCAGTATTTATGGCAGGGTCAAGAAATTGAGTTTTCTCTTTTAATTAACTTGTTTTAAAGTTCTTCATCATACACATTATTGCCGTGAAGTCTGATCCTCAACTTGACCAAGTTAATTTTGTTGGCCTGAGATGTGATCCAGATCACCTGATTCTACCTTATATGCTTTGCAATGCATATTATCCCTCAATAAAGTGTTACTTCAGCTCCTAAAAAATCCATATTCTACTTTTAACATCTGAATTCTTTTAGAATCCTCCCAAAGCTGGCAAACTTAATTTATCATATGTCTGGACTGTATAAAATGAGCATTTAGTACTTTGACATCCTTATTTTCTGAGCTGAAGTGGCTGCTTTCAGGCTCCGTTACCCACAGAGTGAACGCCGTCTCTCTGTGAGGTAGCTCTGTGTGTGTGAGTTCACTGTGGGCGGGGGTGGTGGGTGGTGGTGCCGGTCGTGGGGTGACTGGCAGCCAAGACATGAAAGGAGAGGGGAGAAATAAAGGAAAGTACATACGGGCAGTTGGGCCAAGATATGTGAATTCTGCTCTCTGATCAAGTTTCTCAATCAAATGTCAGATAATGGCCTTATTATTCCCCACGTTTATGTGCTACTTTTATGATTCTCATTTCTTCTTTGTAATGTTGGAGCAGACCCAGAGAACTTCCTGGGGTGTTGCAAATGGGATCTACACAGTGGTCCCATTGTTCTAGTGAGAGCAGACTGAGAATGATGGGGGATGGTAGGAAAGAAAATTTTACTCACAAGTAAAGGCATGTTATTTTTAAACTTTGAAGTTTTAAAATAAAGGATTGTTAAGACTACAGTAACTACAACTTGCCACATTATACCTGAACTTACTTTAGGTTAAAACCATAATTGGACCACCTGGACTAGAAAAGTGAGGGGCTTTGGTTGTTAATTTGTCTTTTGACAGCTTAATTCTCCTTGGAAATTTTCAAATGGAAAGGTTTAAGGTTCCTCTGGGGACAAAAAGCAGTGGTGTAGGCCTGCCGGGGCAAGAATTTCTTATCTTAGCTTTGCATCTGACTTGCTCAATCTCACCTTGCTTCTTTGTGCTCATTTGTAAAATGAGAACTGAAGAATTAATTGACCTCTCAAGGTAATATTGATGGAACCAAGAAAAATGGTTGTACAACATTTTGAAAATATAAAGATCTATGTAAATGTCAAATTATAATGATGAACTGGGTAGCCCAATTATCCATTACAGCACTTCCTACTGTTTGAGCAACCAAACAAAAATTGACCATTTTTCTTAAATAGCATCTTTCAAAAAATGTGCAACATATCCCAGTGGGCTGTCACATTATAATTTTAATGGCAAAAGGTGGCACATCTTGACAACATTGTAAGCTTGTACATTATGTAAATTTTAAAAGTTATTGCACTTAAATTGTAGTTTCTGAGTCAAGATTTTATCTTTATCGAAGAATAAAGTCTGTATTATACTGTGTGTCATATTTTCCCTCAATCTGGTGACTGGAGTAAAACTCAGGTCAAAATTTAATTTTACTTTTGTTGTATTTTTGCTTTTAAAATGTCAACCCTGATTCACTTTAGGGGTGAACTTTTTCTCATAATGTTGGGGGGGTGGATTTTATATCATTCTAGATAAAGGAATGAATTTGTTCTCTCTCTCTCTGTTTCTCTTCTCCCCAGGACAAATTTGTGTTTGGTAAACTTGGTGCACATATAGAATATATCCCATGCCATATGAGTTGAATTTATAATTTCTCTTACTTTAACACAAAATCCAATATGATTGGACAATAAATGGTTAGAGAGAACACGAACCCTTCAACATCACACAATGGACCAACTCCATAAATGAAAACTGGTCACTGAAACTTGAACTGGAATCCAGATAAATCTCTGCTGATAGAAAAGTGATTCTGTGTGTTACTAAAGCCTTTTTAAAAAAGAGTCAACACCTAAAGTAGACAGTTTACAACTGGAGTGTACTTTGCGAATCTGAATCCAAGAGCCCACCTGCCTTTAAGTTCATATGCTATAACTATTCTGTAAGGGGTTCCCACCTCTGGGCTTACATGGTCAACTCTCTAGGCTAGTTTTCAATGCAGACCATCCAGAGGAGAGACAGATAAGGATGCTATGATCATAAATATCCTTTTATTCATGAATCAAAATTGATGTTATCTATTACTGCAGAGCTGGTGGCTGTGAGAGGGCACTGAGAACATCAGGCGAATGAGAGGAGAAATATTTGATATCTCACCCACTTTAGTCTTTTGCTGAGAGGTCAGTCCTGAGTGGACAGGTACAGCAGGTTCAAAGTGAGTAGAGCTGGTAAATGGTAATGGTAGACATGTCAGATCTTTGTCAAAATGAATAGGATGTACGACACAAAGAGTTAAACATGATGGAAACTATCACTCCATTATGTTAAAAATTAATAAATAAGAATAAGTTTTAAAAATTGATGTGGTAAAAGACCTTATTTAGGTTTCTCTATCCTTTAGATGACATGGTGCTATATATATATAGAAAACCCTAAAGACTCCACCAAAAGACTGTTATAACTAATAAATTAATTCAGTAAAGTTGGAGGATTCAAAATTATTTTGCAGAAAACTGACATTTCTATATATCAATAATGAACTTTCAGAAAGAGAAATTAAGGAAGAATCTCAATTATAATTGCATCAAGAAGAATATCTGCAAATAAATTTAACCAAGGAAGTGAAAGACCTGTATACTGAAAAGCATTACACTGATGAAAAAAAAAAAATTGAACACAACACAAATAAATGGAAAGATATTCCATGCTTAGGGATTGGAGTAATTAATATTATTAAAATGTCCATACTACCAAAGCAATCTAAAGATTCAAGGTAATCCCTATCAAAATTCCAATGCCATTTTTACATAACTAGAACAAATAATTATAAAATTTATATGGAACCAAAAAATCCTAAATAGCGAAAGTAATCTTGAGAAATAAAAACAAAACTGGAGGCATCATCATGTGCTCTGTTTTAAACTATACTACAAAGCTATAGTAATCAAAATAGTGTGGTATTGGCATAAGAACACACACGAATCAAGGGAACAAAATAGAGAGCCCTGAGGTAAAACCACATATATAGGGACAATTAACTCATGACAAAGGAGCCAACAATGCAAGGGCAAAAGGATTATCTCTTCAGAAATGGTGCTGGGAAAACTGGACAGACACATGTAAAAGAATGAGATGGAATCAATATCTTATACCATTCACAAATTTACTCAGAATGGATTAAAGACTTGAATGTAAGACTTGAAACAAAAAATTCCTGGAAGAAAACATAGAAAGCAAGCCCGTTGACATCAGTCTTAGCATACCACTCCAAGGGTAAGGGAAACAAAAGCAAAAATAAACAAATGGGACTACATCAAACTTAAAAGCTGCTGCACAGCCAAGTAAATGATCAAAACAAAAAGGCAACCTACTGAATGGGAGAAGTTATTTACAAATCATACACTTGACAAGGGATTTTATAAAAAAGAAAGTCATATAATTAACAATATAAAAACAACCTGATTAAAAAATGGGCAGAACATCTGATAGACATTTTTGCAAAAAAGACATACAGATGGCCAACGGGCACATGAAAATATGTTTGACATCACTCTTAGAGATATGTGGATCAAAACCACAATAAAACATCATCTCACATCTGTTAGAATGGCTGTTATCAAAAAGACAAGAGGTAAAAATTGGCAAGGATATGGAAAAAAGAAAATCCTACTACACTATTGGTGGGAATGTAAACTGGTATAGCTACTATTGAAACCAATATGAAGATTCCTTTTAAAAATTAAGATTAGAACTACCATATGACCCAGTCATTTTACTTCTGGTTATTTACCTGAATAATAAAACCCCACTAATTTGTAAAGATATATGCACCCCTATGTTCATTGCAACATCATTTACAGTAGCCAAGATACACAAACAACCTAAGTTCTCATCAGTGGATGAATAAAGAAATGTGGCATAATATAATCTTTTAAAAATATTTTAGATGGAAAATATTAAAATTATTTTTAAAATTAATAAATATGGAAACACAAGACAAACTGATTCCAACTCAAAATGGCAGACTTGAGGACATGTATTCCATCTCTCATCTCTCTTTGGACTACATGGAAACATATGTATAAAAATGTTGAAAATTAATTCATAACCAAAAATAAATGGGTGTATTTACAGATGGACCAATTAGGAAATACTAGTATGTGTATATTATACACACCATTTTTTACACTTAAAAATTTATTATATCTGGGAACCCTTATCATAATACATACAGACCTAACTTATTTGTAGACTTTACCAGTTTACTAGTTAAAATTTTTTATTTTACTAGTTCCATATTGATGGGCATTTAATTATTTATAGTTTTTTGATGCTGTTCTTTTAAAAATAAAAATGTTTCAATTAGCTGGAACATAGCTTTGAGTACTAGTGAAAGACCACTTATAGGATGAATTATTTGAAGTGAATTTTGGAGTTTGAAGACATGCATTTTAAGTTGTGGCAGATATTATTAATTGAACAGTGTCATGTTTTTAAAAATCAAATGAAACATTTTATAGGTTCATGATAGAAATTCATTATGAGTGAATCCATTTAAATTATTGGAGAAGTCAAAATTAAAACTTTGCCTGCTCTAACTCCTATAGAATCTCAACTCGATGCAAAGTGAAGTATGTGAACAGTGAAAGCATCCCAGCACAGCAGAGGGCTTCCACCGCGATTTCCAACAAGCCGAAACCACTGTGTCCTGTGAGTCCACTTAGGAAGTTACACTTCATGTAGGAACATCCTTTTTCAGATACACAGGTGAAGTTTCCACCTTAACTAGCTCCCTAAAGATAACTGAAGTTTGATCTACAGTTGATTGATTTCATTTTATCATTCTTATGTTACTTGAGTATTCCTTTATTGATTATAATAAAGCCTGATTGGAAATCATTTTTATGAAAAAGCAAATCATAATTCCTTTCCCCCATCTCCATTTCCATGGGCATGACAAAATTAATTTGCAAAAAATATATAATTAAAAAAAGGTTTGCCTTGTGCTGCAAAATTCCTCTATGTACCAATTTTTGCCCTCGGGCCATAAATTTTCATTGTGGACCGGGAGCATTTTCTGGCACATGTCACTTTGATAGCTGTTGAGGGCAATGGCAAGTACAGTTGCAGCCCACCAATAACAGCAGGAAGTGCCTTGTACTGTTGGCTCTGCTCTACAAAACTTTGAAGTATGAAGGGGACTGACTATAATACACACTTCCTAGGGGACACCATGGAGATAAAGTTGAAAACCACCATCTGGATTCTTTAAGAGCTATGCAGAGGCACGCCTAATGATGGCAGCTCTGGTAATACACCCCATACTGTCTGGCAGCAGCATAATAATTGTTTTTAATACATGGAATGTAGGTCATGCAGCTTTATTCTAGTGAACTGTAAAGGCTTGCATTCTCTCACTTTATTAAGAAAAAACATTGAAATTACCTATGATTTGCTGGAATAGTGACCCTGAAAACACATGGCCAACTAGTTAAACTAAACAACATGCTTCTTTTATATATTAATGCACTCTCTTCTACAAAGAATCAATCCTTATAAAGTTTTACATGAACTGTGAAAAGTTTATGCTGTTATTATCCAAAATGTTCTTTAACCCAAGGTTAACCATAGAAATGTGAGAACAGGCGCCACTGAACCCTAATGGGAAGCAGTAAGGCTTTGCTGCACAGTCTGGCATTTGCCTGCCGTTTTCCTAATGTGACAGCATGAACTCACAGCTCAAAGCCCTGCTTTGGAATCAAACCTCAAAGGTCTTTAATGAAAAAATCAGAAAACATTCTGGAGATGCTTGGGGTTTCTGCAAAACTCTGGGCTACTTGACTTACTCCATTATGTTTAATGGGCCAAGTTCTCACCTTGTCCTTTCAGGCTGAAGACCTAATCCAGTGTGAAGTTTGAATTCAGTTTGAGCTATAGTCCCAGATGAGCTTTGTCAAGCAGCAGAGGAAGAGAGGAATTTGTTTCACTGTGTGCACAGACACCAGTGTTTAATTTCAATTTTTTTAAAAGTTCGCTTTTTCAAGGATGGGATTTAAGCAATGGTATGCACTGAGTGTTGAGTAGAGGGCAGTAAGGCTTTTATCCCGTCTGAGCACAGATAAGATGCTAGAGGTTAATATGCAAAGGCTCACAATTTAGTAGAATTTCATTCCCCTGTTATTGTGATGCCCTACATTTTTGGAGGAGTTCACAAACAAAAACTTACTAGAAGTGAATTCCCCAATTGCCCCAAGAATTGGGCCACGCTCCCTCTTCACATCCTCCCCCATCTGTTCATAGCCTCCTAGACGTGTGCTTCAGTTTAAAAGCTTTAGGATGGAAGGGTCTTACCCTAATGCTGGATCACCGTCTGCTCTTCAGTTGTACTATTTAATGAAGAAAAGGAGATGGAATTAAGGTTGTTCGAGTGGTTTTTTCACACTTAACTACATTCCTGGCACAGCTTCACTTGGTCCTTATAGCTATCCAACCATGTACGGTTATCATCTTTGTTTTAAAGATGAGGGTTATCATCTTTGTTCTGACTGCTGTGCTCAAAGCATACCATTAGGAAGCATGGCAGGTCCAGAACTTGACTTCAGTCTATCAGATGCCAAAGCTCGTGCTTTAGTTGCTTACTAAGTTCTCCCACCTCCCAACTCTCTGTCTGCCTCATACCCATTGGATGATTGAGGTGGAGGAAGAAAACTGAAGGTATTAATTTCCATTATTGATATCATTTTAAGTATACACGTAACATAATTGTAGAAGGAAACATTAATTTACATATTAAACTGGTAATGTAGTTATCTCTGCATGGTTTTCTTCTCTTTGTACTTTTCTATACATTTCTAATGTTCACATATTGAGGATACATTTTTATAATTAAAATATATAACAAGTTCTATATTATAAATTTAAGCCATGCTTCATAAATTTAAAGCATTCCATGATCCCTCCAAACAACAACAGAAAGTCACATGGTATAGCTATCCTACTATTTTCTAGTTAGGAATAATTTCCTATTGTATGATGTCTATAGCTAGAATGAAACGATAAACTCTTTTCATTAGAATAATACTGTAACATTTGAAGCAGTAATGTTGCATATATAACATTATATGTGTGTGTATATATATACATATATATATATATATATATGAAATATATATATGAAATTATCTGAAAAGGTACCATGGCACATATCACACTGTTTCTAATTAGGACACTGAACCAAGAGTGAAAGTTACTTACAATAAATTCACCTCTCTTTTTTCATTTAAAAACACTAGAGCCCCCAAAGTATATTTTGCATTCTTATTTAGAGGAGAAAATGTTCCAAATGCACCCTTAGTGAATAAAAACCAGTTCTGCAGCTGCAAGGCATGGCTAAAAATAGCTTTTGTAGAAAAAATACAAAAGTTATTCATATTTTTTGTGATTGTAGATGATAAACACCAAGGTTTACAAGCCTTTTAATGGGCATCAACATGCTCTAACTGTTGATAATTAGTAAATAAAATAATCTGAGCCAGAGGATAGACTCACCTGGCAATGGGTAAAAATTTTAGAGGTACTTTCTTAGATGCAATAGATTGGCAGTATTGGTGATTTTGAGATAGTCACTGAAAGACTAAATGAAAAATTCTGTTCAAATGGGATTTTAACAAAGGAATTTCTCTGTAACTGCCATATTTCTTAGCATCTTCAGATTTGTCTGGAATCTCAGTTGAGCTGTAGCTCAACTGTCCCATGGCTTGAATTGATTAGAACTCAGTCCTTTGGAGCTGAGGTGATCCATGGAGAATCTCAAGGCCTTCTCGTAGTTGAGAGGATCCAGTTTGGCCTGCACTGCCCATTGGTAGGAATGCTCTGCACTAGTATTGAACTTCAGTCTAAGGTTACTTAGAAGTGAGACCTATATGATTATTTATGAATTACTGTTGTCAGACAGAAGGAATATCCCTACTGTCATCTATATTCCACTGAATTGAAGCTGACTGAGGAAGCAGGATGGCTGGATTAGCAGTGGTTAAAGTGATCACAGGAAGTTGGCTATAAGGACTGTATGAATTGCAAGAGAATTAAAGTAGATGCCTGCCTCTGAGCTAGTTGGCCATCTCTTATTCGCCATTGCACCTTTGGAAACTCTCCTCTGAATCCCAGTGTTTCATTCTTTCCCTCCTTTATCCTTTAGTACTAATCTCATTATTCTATCAGCCTACTTTTGCACCCCTGTTGTTTTCTCTATCAAGTGGTTTGACTGCTTTGCCCTAAACTCTGGATGAAATGACCAGTTTACAAATTTACCCATATCTATTTAGGAAAAAAGCAGAAAGTGACTTCACCAGAAGCAATTCTTTTCCAAAGAGACAGGCTGGTACCAAATTTTTCTATCAAAATATTAAGTAAAGTGGCCCTATGGGATTATAACACAAAATATAAAAAGTGATAAAGAGATTTATACAATTTTTCCGTAATTTGGATATCTTTTCTTCTTGCATGAATTCTGATTAACTTTGTCCTGTCTCCTGCTCAGTTTACTATTGTTTCTTTGTATATAGTGGGATAATCTCTAATTTCAAATCTCTGGTTTATGTAATCTTTTACCAAAGACTTTGTAACATTTAAGTCATGAGAAGAACAGAAGAATATTCAATAATTTAGGATGGGAAAAAATCTTACAACTGGATCACAGATATTTAATACTTATCTAGAAAGTGAAATCATAATATTTTTTTAATATTTAAATAAATAAATGACTAAACCTACCACTCCTTGAAGTGTGGTTTAGAGCGTAAATGTTTTTTAACTCTCCCATTTATGCTCTACAGAGTCATATTTTGTCAAATAGTGTCACTTTTGTCTATTATAAAATTTCACTTAGTTATATTTTAGCTTTTTTCATAAATACATGGCCTATACAGCAATGTGAAAGTGACTTGTTAAAATATTAGGTTGGGCAAAACGTTCATTTGTTTTTTTCTCTGTAAGTTGGCTCTAGTAGCACTCAGTTGTCTTCAACTTCATTTGAAATAATTTTGTTAGATTGTATTGTGACAGCTGTCATATCAGCATGTATTAAAAAATTTATCAAAATTGGTGGATTTTTGTGCAGCCATTTTGATATTGAAGATGGAAGAAAATATGCAATATTTTTTGCATGTTATGCTTTATTATTTCAAAAGAGGTAAAATGCAAGTGAAATGCAAAAAATGATTTGTGCAACATACAGAAAAGGTGCTGTGACTGATCGAATGTGTCAAAAGAGTTTTGTGAAGTTTCTTGCTGGAGCTTTCTCACTGGATGATGCTCCACAGTCGGGTAGACAAGTGGAAGTTGATAGCAACCAAATCAAGAAAATTAATTGGGAACAATCAATGTTATACCACGTGGGAGCTAGCTGACATACCCAAAATAATGAAATCAATAAAGTTATTGGGAAAAATGAAGAATGTGTCTTTTATTTTACAGGAACATAACTATACACACTTTTTGGCCAACCCAATATAAGAAAACATATGGCTTGTCTCCAAAGGCTTACCATTCACATTTCAATATCAGTAAATCATACAAGGTATTAGTTTTAACATCAAGTACGTCTTTCTTTTTTCTCATAAGTATTATATTTTTTAGTTTGATTTGTTAAATTGATGAACATTCTTTTAGGTTTTGATGTGAATGTGCTTGTAAATTTTTAAACATACTTGCTTTTCTTAAGGCTTATTCATTTGAGAATATATTTATTTTTCTCTTTTACCTCTATAGCCTCTACCCATACAAATGTAGATATTCCCTGTTCACTATATTCATTTTCTCCTCTTGCCTACTGCCTTTGATATTATTTTTCTTCTGTATTCTGTGAACTAAGCTTTCTCTTGCTATGCTCCTTCTCAAGTTATGGACTGACTTTCTATTGACAACAACACACTACTTTTTAAAAATATGTATTTTTTAATTTTAGAGAGAGGGGCAGGGAAGGAGAAAGAGAAACATCAATGTGTGGTTGCCTGTGGCATGCCCCCTACTGGGGACCTGGCCCGAGACACTGGCATGTGCCCTGACCGGGAATTAAACCGACGACCCTTTGGTTCACAGGCTGGCACTCAGTCCCCTGAGCCACACCAGCCAGGGCTGACAACAATACACTACTTCTAAAAATTACCAGATTTCTGCAGTTCCATCTCACTTTGAATTATTTGCAACCATTGAAATTTACTTGCTACTAAAGATAGTCTTAGTTTATTACTTCGTCATGGGGTCATTTAATTTTCTCATAGTGTGTGAATTAGAGTTGAGGAGTGATGGTTACTAAAGGAAAGCTATTTAAATATGATTACCCTTTAAAGCTTTGTCTTTAGTATTTGAATTCATGGTTGTTAATATCTTCCCTTCACTGTCATCATTTATCTTATCTTTCAGGTACTCTTAAATTTTAGACTAGGTTATATTCAATTCCTGGCATAATTTTGTTCATGGTTGTTCATATTTATTTCTTTGTTTTAGATGGAGCACACAAATGGTTTATTTTTACAATTTTTTCTCAACATATATGTAGTTGTTTTTATTATTTAATAAAATCATCTTACCTGAACATAATTATTTAGATTACTAGTTTACAAAATGATAATCAAATTGTTGGGTAGAACACAAAGTAATGGTCTCATTTGATTTTATTGGTCAAACATTTGCTTCTTATCATTTTGATATGTTAATTTGTTAGGCTGTATCGTGCATTAACATTCTTATAGGTAGCAGCAAAAAATGGCAGAGAAAAAATGACTTTAAAGTAATTAGACTGGTAGTTACTCAGATACTTTCTTCTGCTATTCAATTTAATAATGAGACAATTTCCTACTATTTATTGAGGTTGTTCTCTTTGGAATTTGGTCCTCTAATCTGTATGGGTCAAATTCTCTTCCCTTTTCAGAGCAGTGTATGAGATGCTTACTTGGATATAAAGTAGCCTTTAGAAGAGACTGACTCCTTGTATACTACAGTTAAGTACAACGATGATTTTTGTAGTGGAAGGAACTTTGAGAGTTTTCTGAAGTTGTCTTTGGCACTCAGAGCATGAATGCTTTTGCATTTCTCCCTGTATGCTTTGCACAATCTACTCTTCTCAAATATTTTTATAATATATTGTTTAAGTAATTTGTATTGATAATGTTAACTTTTTTTTCCCTCTAGATACTAGCAAATTTTAGATATTGGCAGCTGCTATTTTCTCTTGCTTTTATTCCAACTTGATTGACAAAGTTCGATTAAGTGATCCGTACAAAATCCTTGTTTCCATTCTCTTTAAACCTCTCTCCCCTCCCAGCACTGTTTGTCAGAGAGGCAGATCCCTCTATTTCCATAAGTTTGTCTTGGCTCCTTTTTATCTCCTCTAGTGCTTTATTTTCGTCTTGCATTTTTTCTGCTACTATTAATCTTACCATGTTTAGTTATTTAGTATTTTTTAAAATCTCCTGTTTTGAAAAAAGAGTGCTTGGATCTAGATTGTATTGTTTCTTATGGAGACTTCTGTGATTCTATTTACGCATATTTCTCTGTCCTACCTCCAGTGACAAAGCAAACAAAAGCTCTTGGGGAGGTGAAAAATGCACCCACAAAACCTCCACTAGTCCTTCTTCCACAGGTTATCACAAATTTATCTAGAAATGCCCACATGAATGTTCTTAAGCTGCTCCTCGATGGAATTCTGGAGGTTTCTCTGACGGCCTATACACTGATTAGCCTCTGGAAGTAACAGCAAGGTTAAACAAACCAAAATGGCACGGCTCACGGGACACTGTGCAGTTTGGTATCTCACGAGGGCTATTCCTATTGATCCTGTACGTGTTTACATGTTTCTTTCCCTCAGGCCACCCCCACCCTCAACACACACACACAAACACTAATGGGTAGTGAGGGAATAGGGTGAACATCAAGTACATTACTAGAATGCTTCTCACCTTCAGTGCATTTGTTTTAATTCAATACAGAGTTTCTAGAGAGTACCTAAACAGCGGCTCAAACTTGATTAAACTCAATTGCTAGTAGAATTGCTGTTCTGTTGCCAATAATTTACCAATTAATTCAATATTTACTGACTACTTACTCTGAAAGTTTACTGAAACCTGGAGAGCCCTGTTGATCTATATGCTTCTGTTTAATTGTTTCCTCAGGAAAATCTGGAAATCCTTGATTGGATCTATATTTCCTGTTCTTCACATTTTTCTCCTCTCTCATTTTCATCTGTTTGTTATTTCATTAAGAATAACATTTATGTTTATCTTCAATGCAGTGGATATATTCTTGTCAATGTCTATCGTTCTTTTTAGTGGATTACAAATCTGCTAAAGATTTCATTTGTTTTCTACTAAGTCAAATCACTGAATTTCTACCCTCATCTCATATTCTTTATTTTGTGTCCCTTTGTTCTTGATTCTAAAATTGTGTTCGTTCTTTTTTTGTGGACTTCTGAAATCAGATTTCTTGTTAATTATCTGAAGAGACAGAACTTCCTCATAGATTTGGAGAAATGTCTCGTTTTCTTTTTATTCTAGTACTTCTTACAGACTCCACAGAAAAATCTAGCTAGTCCCAGTGCTTCCCACAGACTGGCAGGATGGAGTGTCCTTAGGTCCTTCCATTTCAGTGACGGCAGATTTCGGCTCTCAGATCTAAACCTGAAGGAAGGGAAGATGTGCTAAATCTTGCTTAAATCAACTCCCAAGCAGCTATTTCATTTTAAGAAGCTGGGTGGACATGGGTTTTTCAGTACTCAGTATTGAATGATGTAACTCAGTACTACTCCAAGTGTGGATCACAGACTGGTGTGAGGATGTGAAGAGTTTGCTACAAGTCCACAAAAGATAAGTAAAGAAATTAAATGTAAAGCTTTGAAACTTTTTTTAAGTCATGAAATAGGGTAATTTTATGTTTATTGAATCTAATATTTTAAAATATTGTCATATTTTTATGATGGGTTATTAGTTTCATTTTACAAGTAACTCATTTTTGTTGTGATTTTTAAAAAAGTTTATCTGCAACAGTTTGGAAAATTTTAAATATGTTTTATTGATTGTGCTATTACAGTTGTCCCGTTTTCCCTCCTTCACTCCTCTCCACCCTATACACCGCATCCCACCCACATTCCCCACCTTTAGTTCATGTCCATGTGTCATAATTATAAGTTCTTTGGCTTCTTCATTTTCCATACTATTCTTACCCCCCAACCCTGTCTATTTTCTAACTACTATCTATCTATGCTACTTATTCTCTGTACCTTTTTTTCCTCTCTCCTCCTCTCACTCCCCTGTTGCTAACCCTCCATGTGATCTCCATTTCTGTGGTTCTGTTCCTATTCTAGTTGTTTGCTTAGTTTATTTTTGTTTTAGGTGTGGTTGTTAATAATTGTGAGTTTTCTGTCATTTTACTGTACATGTTTTTTATCTTCTTTTTCTTAGATGAGTCCCTTTAACATTTCATATAATAGGGGCTTGGTGTTGATAGACTCCTTTAACTTGACCTTATCTGAGAAGCACTTTATCTGTCCTTCCATTCTAAATGAAAGCTTTGCTGGATAGAGCAATCTTGGATGTAGGTCCTTGTCTTTCATGACTTGGAATATTTCTTTCCAGCCCCTTCTTCCCTGTACAGTCTCTTTTGAGAAATCAGCTGACAGTCTTATGGGCACTTCTTTGTAGGTAGCTGTCACCTTTTCTCTTGCTGCTTCTAGGATTCTCTCCTTTATTTTAATATTGGCTAATGTAATTATGATGTGCCTTGGTGTGCTCCTCCTTGGGTCCAACTTCTTTGGGACTCTCTAAGCTTCCTGGACTTCCTGGAAGTCTATTTCCTAGGCCAGAATGAGGAAGTTCTTTTTTATTATTTGTTCAAATAACTTTTCCACTTGTCGCTCTTCCTCTTCTTCTTCTGGTACCCCTATAATTCAGATGTTGGAACATTTAATGATGTCCTGGAAGTTCCAAAACCTCTCCTCATTGTTTTGAATTCTTGTTTCTTCATTCATTTCTGATTGGATGTTTGTTTCTTCCTTCTGGTCCACTCCATTGGTTTGAGTCCCAGTTTCCTTCACATCACTATTGGTTTCCTGTATATTTTCTTTTATTTCACTTAGCATAGCCTTCATCTTTTTTTCATCTAATTTATGACCAAATTCAACCAATTCTGTGAGCATCCTGATTACCAGTGTTTTGAACCGTACATCTGATAGGTTGGCTGTCTTTTCGTTGCTTAGTTGTATTTTTTCTGAAGCTTTGATCTGTTCTTTCGTTTAGGCCATTTTCTTTTTTGTCTTGATGCATCTGTTATGTAGTGAGGGGTGGAGCCTTAGGTATTCACCTCGGTGGGACAACCCAGTAGCTGTGTTGTGATGCTGTATGTGGGGCAGGGACCTGAGAGGGGAAAAGGGCACTTGCTCTGCTCTCTGCCAGATTTCAATCACTTTCCCCACTCCCCCAAGCAAACTGGGCCCTTCTGGTGCTGATTCTCATGTGTATGGGTTTGTGTATGTTCTAGGACCCTGTGGGTCTCTCTAACAAACTCTCCTGTGAGGCTGGGAGTCTCTCCCAGCAACTCAGCCCCCACAGGTGTTTTCAATCAGTGTTTTGAGGCTTTATTTCCCCACGCTGGGATCTGGGGTTGCCTGATCTGTCTCACTCCTCAGATTTGCCTGTTTTATTTGCGAGTGAATGTGGGACACCCTGGGCTGCCGGCTGCCTTGTGTGCTATGCCCCTCCACAATCCGCTGCCTTGCTGGGCCCACCCGCTGCCACCCTGCCTGCCCGGCCCCTGCTAGCCACTGCTTTGCATGTCCAGGGTCTGCCCTCCACAAACCCTCTCTGCCCCAGCTACCCAACTCCACCTCTCCTACTGGTCTGGATGAATGTGACTTCTTTAACTCCTTAGTTGTTAGACTTCTATACAGTTCAGTTTTCTGTCAGTACTGGTTGTTTTTTGTTTTTAAATTGTTGTTGTCCTTATTTTGATTGTGTGAGGAGGCACAGTGTGTCTACCTATGCCTCCATCTTGGCCTGAAGTAGACTGGAAATTTTTTTAAAATGGTGAATAAACTAGTCCTTTACAGGAGATAATTTGAGAAGCACTTATCTAAAAGAGCAACAGGATATTTAGCACTTAGCTTTGTATTCATGCTCTTCAATCTTCAAATTCTGCTGCAGTTTCTAAGTGTCTATAGGAAGAGGGATTAATGAGAACAAGGTGAAGATGGAATGACTCACAATCTGACTGATTCAGAACATAAATTGCATGGATACAAGGAATAGCAGGAATTTTCTGTGCTGGGGCAGTGGTGATCTTGCACAAATAACTAGAAGTAGACCATCAGGGCTGCATTTCCCTCCTTTAGCGGGGTAGACAGCATGTTTGGTCAGTGCCCATCAGATCTGGCTGAGTGGGTTAGATTAAAGAAGGGATTTATGACTATATCCCCATTGAAGGTGCAAGTAATATGAACAGTTATCCTCCCCTCCCCTGAGACTTTGGCCAACTATTGGCTTCTTCTTCTTCTTTTTCTTTTTGTTCCAACCAAAGATTTT